>PVIA01008136.1:0-75205 GCA_004024845.1 Tonatia bakeri
CCCTGACTGGGGACGGGGCCGACTCCGTTTTCCCGGGCGCCCTCCACGCCCAGCCCGGGCCCCTTCTGGCGTCCCACCGTCAGTTCATTCAATATCTGGATAACTTCTGATGCCCTATTTTCATAAACGCTGCGATATCCGTGGTCTCCTAGTCTGTTTCTCCTCAGATCGGCCAAATTCTCCCCTGCATGCTGGAGAGGGGGATCCAGACTCCTCCTCTCAAGCCGCCATCTTCCCCTTCGACATATGGTTTTCTTATCACTTGGTGATTTGATACTTTTTGAAAGAGCCTTCCTTATTCATAATTAGACATACAGTATATTTTATTATATAGCATTCTATCAAATATAGCAGAAGAAAAATATTTATGAGAGGGACTTCTGGCCAACATGGAGGTGTAGATAGACACACAGTGCCTCCTCACACAACCAAAATAAGGACAACAACAATTTAGAAACAAAATAATAACCAGAAATGACAGAAAATTGAAGTATATGGAAGTCGGACAACCAAGGAGTTAAAATACACACATTCATCCAGACTGGTAAGAGGGATGGAGTTGGGCAGCCGGGCAGAGAGGGGTCATGGCACAAAAAACATGGCACTGGGTGCTTAAGGCATCCCGGGCACGCAAGATGGCAGTGGGTGGACCTGGGCACACAGGCAGCACTGGCAGACCCCGGGTGTGGGGTGGCAACGGGCAGACCCAGAGAGGTGGTGATAGTGAAGTGAGGCACTGTGCGCAAGGCGGCTGACTGACCGGCTGGTCCCATATTCGTGTGCAGATAAACCAGGTGAAATTGGGGAGTAAGACAGACTGAGTAGCCCAGGGTCACAGTGCTGGGAAATAAAACCTTGGGACACTCATTGAAAACACCTGTGGGGGTTCAGGTGCCAGGAGAGACTCTCAGCCTCACAGGAGAGTTTGTTGGAGAGACCCACAGGGTCCTAGAATGTGCACAAGCCCATCCACCTGGGAATCAGCACCAGAAGGGCCCAGTTTGCTTGGGGGAAGAAGCAGAATGAACTGAAATCCGACAGAGGGCCCAGCAAGTGCCATTGTTCCCTCTCTGAACCCTCCCCCATATACAGCGTCACAACCCAGAAACTGGGTTGCCCCACCCTGGTGAACACCTAAGGCTCTGCCCCTCATATGTCACAGGCATGATGAGACAAAAAACAATTGGTCCAAATGGAAGAACAAATCAAAGCTCTACAGCAAATACAACTAAGCAAGCAAGAGATAACCAACCTATCAGATGCACAGTTCAAAGCACTGGTGATCAGGATGCTCACGAAATTGGTTGAATTTGGTCACAAATTAGATGGAAAAAAATGAAGGCTATGCTTAGTGAAATGAAGGGAAATGCACAGGGAACCTATAGTGGTGGGAAGGAAACTGGGACTCAAATCAATGGAGTGGACCAGAAGGAAGAAGAAACAACCAAACAGAAAAGAATGAAGCAACAAGAATTCAAAAAAATGAGGAGAGGCTTAGGAACCTCCAGGACATCTTTAAATGTTCTAACATCCAAATTATAGGGGTACCAGAAGGGGAAGAGAAAAAGCAACAAGTGGAAAAGTTATTTGAACAAATAATAAAGGAGAACTTCCCCCAATCTGGCAAAGGAAATAGACTTCCAGGAAGTCCAGGAAGCTCAGAGAGTCCCAAAGAAGTTGGACCCAAGGAGGAACACACCAAGGCACAGCATAATTACATTACCCAAGATTAAAATGATGGAGAGAATCCTAGAAGCCGCAAGAGATAAAGAGACAGTTACCTACAAAGGAGTTCTCATAAGACCGTCAGCTGATTTCTCAAAAGAAACCTTGCAGGCAAGAAGGGGCTGGAAAGAAGTATTCCAAGTCATGAAAGGCAAGGACCTACATCCCAGATTGCTCTATCCAGCAAAGCTTTCATTTGGAATGGAAGGGCAGATAAAGTGCTTCTCAGATAAGGTCAAGTTAAAGGAGTTCATCATCACCAAGCCCTTATTATAGGAAGTGTTAAAGGGTTTTGTCTATGAAAAAGAAGATAAAAAACATGAATAGTAAAATGACAGCAAACTCACAGTTATTAACAACCACACCTGTAACAAAAACAAACTAGGCAAACAACTAGAACAGAAACAGAACCACAGAAATGGAGATCATATGGAGGGTTATCAACAGTGGAGTGGGGTGGGGAGAGAGGGGGAAAAGGTACAGAGAATAAGTAGCATAGATAGTAGATAGAAAATAGACAGGTAGAGGGCAAGAATAGTATGGAAATGTAGAAGCTAAAGAACTTATGACACATGGACATGAACTAAAAGGGGGGAATGTGGGTGGGAGAGGGTGTGCAAGGTAGAGGGGAATGAAGGGGGGAAATGGGACAATTGTAATAGTATAATCAATAAAATATATTTTTTTTAAAAAGAAGCCAAACGTAAAAGAGTAAACCTGTATCACTATCCTTAAATAAAGGTTAGAAACAAGTGAAAAAAAATTATGAAATAATTTGCATTCACTATTCCCGAAACTTCACTTTTAGAGTCAGATTCTTCTGAAAGGGCCTTTTTGATTCAGAGGCATCGACCTTGAGCTTTTCCATATGGTATGCTCAAGTGTCGCAGCCACTGACTGGCAGTGACCGTGGAATGCTGTAGATGGCTCGTCGAAACACAAGAAAAACATATACAGAGACAACCGAGTCCTGTGGAGAAATAGGGACAAAACGGCCACTCTCTCTAGTGGGGAGTTCCTCATTCCCCCACCTGAGCAGGCTTTTATTGGGTTTGTTTGCATAAGAATTCAGGTAAAGCTCATTACTCATTGCCAGGAAGTAAGGATCGAACAATAGACAACAAGGAAGTCTGAGGGCCTATTTTGAGTCAGGGTCAAAGAGCTGTAAAACTTTAAGGAACAAACTTACTTATTCCTTGGACTCTTATCATTCAGTTGAGAGCATTCTAAACAAAGCAGTTTTCACAGGATTTTACATATTCTTTCTTAGGCCTGATCACCTGGGGAACCCGCCCTTTCCAGCACAGGGCAGCACCACCCTCTGTCATTGTTTCAGGCTTAGGTGGAGCAAGGGAACTAAGGTAGCTAAGAGATTAGGAGATGTTCTCGCAGACAATGAGGACTCGGGCTTTGTTAAAGCCAAGGGGTGAGGGCCCATCACCCCCTTTTGCTGTAGCCCCCAAAGTCCTTCCTTGGGGGCCTCCCATGTGATCGTGCCTGTCTTAGGTCGTCCCCCCCTTGGGGAATCTTACCCGTCATTGGCTAACTGACCAAGCATTGGGGGCCAGTTATAGATGAAGTAAAAGGAGCAGAAGTGGCGCTCCTGCCAGGGAGATAAGCTTGTCTCCTTGGTGGCTTATGGTTTCAAGGTTGTTCCCTCAGCCTTAGCCTTGGTTGGAATTACAGCTTCTGATACCAGGCAGGGCTGTTCCCAACAGTCAAGATCATTAGTGACACAACATTTCTTTCTTTCTCTTAAAAATTATTGATTGGTTGATTTTTAGAGAGAGAGAGAGAGGAATGGGGAGAGAGAGGAAGGTGGGGGTAGGGGGTGAGAGAGAGTAAGAGAGAGATCTCCTTCTTGTTCTATGCATCAGTTGATTCTTATATGTGCCCTGACCAAGGATCAAACCCACAACCTTGGCAGATCTGGGTGCTGCTCTAAGCAACTGAGCTACCTGGACAGGGCAACACAGTGTTTCTTAAAAGGACTCATGGACAAACTGAAAGTCAGTGGGGCTGCTCTCTGAAGCTGGGTTTGTGAATTTGTGGAATTAGTAGTCTTCTTTTGATTCCCAGGTAATGCTGCTAAATGCCTCTGATTCACTACCTCCCTCCACACCTCCCCATGACATTTGGTGCTTGGGGTTTAAAACGGGGTCCACGGTTCTTTCTGGGATTTTCGTACAAGCTAGCACTCATTCCGACAATTTGAAGCTGGTGCTTTTCATATTTGTGCATGTAAGGCCAAAACAATTAGTTAGCAACTGTTGCCTGTTCTATTACAAATTTCAGATATGTCCCAATCTCAAGGGTGTTATGACATGAAAAAAAAAAGTGCATCTCCAAGAATGAAGAAATGTGGCTATTAAGAATATCAGTATTCTTTTAATGAAATGTCTGTGTCAATGAGTAGAAAAGCAATGCAATAAGTTCCAATAGGCTATTGAATTGTATGGAACAATTTGCCCTAATTTTTTTTTTAAAAGGAGATAATACCTAATATTTGCTCCTCCTGCTATTGTTTTTGAAGGATGTTTACAGGGTGTGTAAACATTTCATTGGATTGTCACAGCATCCTGTGTGTCAAATCAGGTCCCTCTGGAAGCAGATGCTTTGATAAAATTAAAAGTGCAAGAGATTTATTGAGGGAAATGCCTGTGAAAGGTAGAGGGCAGAGGGAGCAGGAGCAGACGGGGAAAACCTTCAAATACAGTGTGAGTCTGGCAGCCTTGACAGGATGAGAGCAGGAAGGAGACTCGGGTAGGAAGAGTCTGAGACTGCAGTGTAGCTGTGAGTACGTCTCTGGGGGCCGGTGGGGTGGCCCTGAGCAGATTGCTCTCTAGAGGAATCCTGAGACAAGCAGGAATGGCCTGGTTCCAGTTCCACTGCCCTGCTCAGTCACTGGCTGGGAGCAGCCTGGGGAAGGCTTGTCCTGGCGTGAACACTTCTCCCATGCTTCCCGGCAGTTTTTCCTTTTTAAGAGCAACAATGGTCCGCAGCAATTATCCAGGATGGCTACACCCAGTGAAGTAGGCAGAACAGATACTATCGGTCCAATTTTAAAGAAGTTTCAGATAACTAAATGTGCCCTGTGATAGAAGCAGATTCACAGGTTTCATTGGCTGGCCTGTTAAGTAAATTTTTAAGTATTTTTGAAAACTCAGTGTGATAAATGATTGTTGGGAGAAACCCCCAAAAGTCTAAATTCAGGATCTATTCTGAAGAACTGACACATTACCTTATTCAAATCCCTAAGAGCTTTAATAAGAGGAACTTACATACACAGGCAAAGCATCTGCTTGCTCCCAGGGCTGGCCAACTGGGAAAAAAACCCATGCCCTCCCAGGACAGGGCCTTTTTTAATAGGGGTTAATAGCCAGACCATATGGTGGGTAGTCACAAACACCACCAGAAAGGACAATGCATTTCTAAGTTAACAGATAATATCAGGCAGTTATCCACACTCCATACATTCATTAACCTGCTTCCTGGGCCTATGACATTTATTTTTGGATGGTGTGCTTTCTGGGTAGTCAGCCAAGCCTGTGGCTACAGAGAGTTACAGTCACAGAAAGTTAAACAGAGAGTCCAACATTTCCCAGCCGCCTTTACTGCTGGAGCCATATTGCATCTCTGACTTCCCCTATAGTGGTGTTCAAAGACGGCTAGCATCTATTACTCCATTCCTGTAGGTCAATCTACTCCTTGCATCCAGAGGTGAAATCTGTTATCCTGCTCCTTAAATCGAGGCTAGCCCTATGCCTTGCTTTGACCAGCAGAAAATAATCTGAAATATTCTGGAAGTCAGAAAATATTCAAAATGTGAAAAATTATACCAGCACTAAGAATTGCCACAGGCCTATTTTGAAAGGAAGAGTGAACCCAGAGATCAGGGATGGGTTTTGAGGGACATCCTTAAATCATCAACATTATGTGCAAAATTATACATAAATGGGAGACGGTCCACAGCATTCTTCAGAACTACAGCGAGACCGAGATGAATTTGGTTAAAGTCATGTGCTGGCAGGACAAGGGAAGCTCTGGCATCCCAAGGTCACTTATTTGGGGCTGTGAACTATTAATACCTGGTTGACACATGTCTCACTGTGGCCATACTTTGCTTCCCAATCCTGTGAGGCACCATGCTGGCCCTCCCTGGAAAGTTTGTGCATCTGCTTTTCTCTACTTGTCCTTTTCCTCCTTAGTCCTTTATTCTCCTGTTGTTCTTACTAATATGTAATCTCTGTCCCCAATTTGTCCACTGTCATTGTCCATTTTATTCCAGGACTGGGCTCTTCTCAGGACACCTCAGCCCATCACACATGCACACACAGGCACACACGCACACCTTTGTTACCTTTGGCCATTAGAAATCATTTTTCTTCTGTGTGCTATGAAATAAACGGAATATGAGATCTCCTTGAATGGTGATGGTATGGCAAAATCCAGAAGTTAAAAACATCTGCAGTTTTTGGCCACAGAGGGACAGGATTCAGTGGGTCCCAGGGAGACCCTGCCAGGCAACAAGAGGGAACCCTATTTTTTCCAGGTTCATATAGTTTGTGAAAGGAAATTGTGTGTGTGTGTGTGTGTGTGTGTGTGTGTGAGAGAGAGAGAGAGAGAGAGAGAGAGAGAGAGATAAAGGCTGTGGGATAAGGGATAATTTCCAGGGCAGACCACTAGATGGAGGTCCTGCCTAAAGAACATACTTGAAGGCTCAAGTACTCCAATCCCACAGATTTCCTTCTCCAGACAAAACTGTGAATCAGGGGCATGGATGAAACCCTAATCCATCCAAAGGGCTCTGTAATCTTGCCTTGTTGTGGAACATGCTTCCTCTCGAACTACTTCAGCAACTCGCTCAAATGTGGGTCACTCTGTACCCCACAGTTCATTACTCTTAGACAACTGTACCAACGTTTACCTTTCCAATCCTTTCCCCCTTTTGAGTGCCAGATGGCCAGTCTTGTGTTTTATTCTCCATTTAACGAGCTTTAAGTGTTGCCTGTCCTGCAAAATTTCTTTGTTTCTTGAAAGGAAACCTTGCAAACACAGGTCACTCTCCCAGTATGGGATTTTGAATGCAAGCAAGGCAGTAAATAAACTCAGACAAATCTGAAGCTAGCTAACCTCTCTTTCTGGGAGTTGAGCTGAGGTTTTCTGACTGATATTGATTACCCCATAGCTAAGGAACTTGGGATTAACTTTATTTTTATTGCAAGGATTACTAGAAGCAAGTGTGCCTATGTGCATTTATTCTGCAAATAAAACTCCATTAATTTAAACTTAGTATGGATCAATTTAATGAGCTATAAACCTGCAACATTTGCACTGACTGGTATAGCTCAGTGGATTGAGCATGGGCTGTGAGCCAGGGGGTTGTTGGTTCGATTCCCAGTTGGGGCACATGCCTGGGTTGCCAGCTGGGTCCCAGTGAGGGCCATGTGGGAGGCAACCACACATTGATATTTCTCTCCCTCTTTCCCCCTCTCTAGAAATGAATAAATAAAACTTTTGAAAAAGAAAAATGATCTTAAAAAAACTCACAACATTTGATATTTTCACCACAAAAAGGTTTCACACTTGAGATTTAGACATGAACTGACAATTCATGGAATTTCCTTTTTGTGTGTGTGAGAAATCCACAACTTTTCACTTGACAAAGAATGCTTTCTTTTCTAGCTCAGCCAGATGAAGTTAGGTTACACTAAGGCTAGCCTTGGGACATCTTCACACTGAGTAACCTCTGAACCCCTCCTTGCTAGGCTAACCAAGGTCAAGGCGTCTGAAACAAAATCGAGGGCTGAAGATGTTCCTTTCCAGTGTGAGGATGCTGCCACTGTTCAGCTCCCTTACCTCTGCATTCTTTGCAGTCAGTAGCTGGGGGCACGTTTGTCGTTTTGCCTGTTCGCCCCACCCTTATCCAAGACTGGGCAAAGGGCAATATTATCCTCCAATTCCAGCTAACTAGACCAGAGCAATTCCATCAGGATCCACCAGGATAATTTAAGACTACTCTGAGACTTTAAAACAAAGGAAGTTGGATGCTGGTAATTGGTTACACAAGTAATGGAAGAGCTGAGAAGCCTAAGAGGGCAGTAACATAGCCCAAGAGGTCATTACTACCTCTAGGCTGCAAGGAACAAAGGGAGAAGGTGGTATTACCTGAGCCCAGGGCAGAGGGTCACAAAACAGAACCTGGAACTGCAGCCAAGGGGAAGATGCATTTTCTAGTTGAGATGCCACCAAAGCAGAGCAGGAGGGAGAACTATTCTCACTTTTCCTTCCATTGGTTCTCCATTCTTCCAATAATGCCTCTCAGTGGCTAGATTTACCAGAGGCCAGCTGAGAGGAAGCTTGGAAAACTCTTCCTACAAAGGGCCAGGACCTGGACTGTTGAGGAAAGCAGAGGAAGGTAGATCAGGCCCAGGGGAAGCACAACAGGTGAACATCTACAGTAAGTAAGACCGATCCAATGTTTTTCTTCAGGAACTGGGATTGCTTATGGAAGCTAGCACAGTGGCTTTTGGGTGTTGTAGCTGGGAGGTCCTACAGAGCTAGAGCTGCGGTTTCCTGTTTTTTTTTAGAAAGAAAGAGGAATCCAATATGGAAGGAGAAAAGGAGAGACAGAGAGGGAAAATGGGGAAGGGAGAGGGAGAGGCAAGTAAAAGGCGCGTTTAAGAGGATGAGGGAGAAGCAGAGCTGTTGGCAGTATTGTGGAGCCAGGAGACAAAATTTGGTAATCAGGGCCTTCCAAACACTAAACACTCCAAATAAAAGACAAAAGTCCAGGAAGAACTGATGATGCTTAGGAATGTCTAATTCAGGAAGTGTCTTTTAATGGAGCTTCTGATTTTAATTGGGTGTGTTTATATTCTGTTCCAGAAGAGAATAAACAAAAAGGCCTACAATTTTGTAGCATCTAAATTTGGTGACACATTCAAAATAATCGTACAACTTTTTAAAATTTTTTAAAAGATTTTATTTATTTATTTTTAGAGAGGGAAGGGAGGGAGAAAGAGAGAGAGAGAGAAACATCAATGTGTGGTTGCTGGGGGCCGTGGTCTGCAACCCAGGCATGTGCCCTGACTGGGAATCGAACAGGTGAGCCTTTGGTTCTCAGGCTGCTGCTCAACCCACTGAGCCACACCAATCAGGGCTAATTGTAAAACTTAAACAAACAAACACCAAAACTGTTGCCTTGTAATAAAATATTTATTAAATAAAAATATTTTAACCACAGCCAAAAAGAGAGTATTTCTGGGCATATTTAGGTAGAACTTTTATACATTTAATCCAAAAAATGTAGAAAATGCTAATATTCTCTATTTAGCAGATGTTGATCTGAATTTTCTATCAACATCAGCACATATAAAGTATTCTTAAATTAAGTATATAATGGCCTACTGAGATGAGTCAGTTAAAGTTGTCACCAATTTATTAACCATAAGTGCAACTTTGAAGCTTGCAGACAATTTTATGACAAAACTAAAAATAAGATTCTGTAAAATGAAATATTTAATAACAAACCAGTGACATGAAACCCAGGTATATGTTCCAATGATATTCTGCCCAGTTATTTTCTCAATGTTTATACTATTTATATAAAGAAGTTTTAAAAATTATTTAATGTACACAGGCATGTCATTTTAACTTTTTGAAGTGAATTGAAATCATTTTAAAATGATATATTTCATACATTCAGTAACACAATGAAAGTAATTTGTTGATCAGTAAATAAGTATTAAAAAAAAATCAGACCCACTTTTCCAGAGAGGCTTTTGCACAGTCAGGCTCTGGGGTCCTGACTGCTGACCCTGAGCTGCCCAGCGGTGCCCATGGGGGAAGGACAGAGCCTGTCATCTCCCGCTCCCCTTATTTTTACTTGTGGATATTTATCTCCCCTGCGGGGGGACGTTAGCCCCCAGCTCTCAGCAAGACCCTATATCATACTTCATTTTCGTTCCCCCACTCTGAAAGCAGACTGCTGTAATTCTCGCTAACTTCTCAGAAATGACCCGCAGAACAAGTTGACAGGTTCCTGGAGGAGAAAATATTCCACTCTTCACGGTTTGACTGTGGGATATTCCTCCAGATGATATCCTTATGCTTTCCAATGATATAGCTTAGATGCACAGAAAAGTTGTAACAAAAAACAACTTGACTAGAAAACAAAGAAGAATGCTACAGTAATTCAAATTGGAATAAAAACAGGATAAAGCAACAAAATAAACTTGAATCATAATAAAGCCCTAAAAAGAACAAAAAAGAAAGTAGTATAAATGAAAATAAAAACACAAAGTAGACCAAAGGCAATGAAAATAGAGTAAGAGTTTGAAATAAAAGGAATAAAAGATTCAAAGGATAAATCAAACTAAAAATAAAAGAGATGAGAGTAAGTACAGGTTTCAGTTTATGAACACTAAATCAATTAAAGGTTGAATGCGGACCCGGCAGCATTAGGAGTTCTTTGTCTCACCTGTTATATGAAAACAATCTGGGCTGTACTCGCTAAGCCAGGCCTGTAAATTCTAGAGACCTCGCAGGACTGTGGAAGGAACTCCAGGGCAGAGGGCCCTCAGTGCTGTGAGGTCAATACCATAAATCTCTGAAGAAAAAACTCTTAGGCCTCATTGACTACTTAGGCCACAGATCATGGTGCAGTAGATGCTTCCTTAGAAAAGTCACCTAGTCCAATTTCTTTTCTATAGATGTGAACTAAGGCCTATGTCGAATGAAAAGGCGCAATTCCAGTGATGGGTGTGGATAGGTGGAGACATAGGGAACCTTTCTTGGCAATGCCATCTGATTAGGAGGCCTGTCCAATTAAAAACCCCATGCTCAGCACCCTTTTAAATAATTCTTTTTCTCTTTTTTGTACCTGAACTTTTGGAGTCAACACAAGTGCGTTTGATGTGCCTGATGGTCAGCTCCTTTGGGGTCCATTCCCTAGGCCGTCGAGTTTGACTGCAGGGAGCTGAGCTGCACGTCTGAGATGTGTCCCCAAACAGGGGTTACTCTTCAAGGACATGGAAGCTCTGCTGGCCTGGGGAGGACTCAAGATTGGCACAGAGGTGGGGACTGAGAGAGCAGAGTCCCGCAGAACCCTTGGCTGGGTTTGTTAGAGAAGCTAGAGAAACCCCCTCCAGGGGGAAGAAAGACGTAGAGCAGACCGCAGTCCTGGGCTGGCCCCAGGTTTACTGGGCTCTGAAGTGGCGCCTGGGCTGTCTGCAGAGCGGCTCCTCCAATGAGGCCCCGAACACAGGTCAAGTGGTGCCCGTCAAGGCATCTACAGTAAGACCCAAAGGGCCTGAGGACCTCTTCAGTTATGCCAGTTCTAGAGGGAGAGTCTGTATTAGTTTCCTTTTACTGCTGTAACAAACTTCTATAACCGTAGTGGCTTAAAACAATACAAATTTATTATCTACAGTTCTGGAGGTCAGAAATCTGAAATGAGCCTTATGGGGCTAAAATCAAGGTGTCGGCAGAGTGATTTCCCTTTGGGGATTCTAGGAGAGAGTTCATTTCTCCCCTTTTCTACCTTCTAGGGACCATCTGCATTTCTTGGTTCCTGGCTCCTCTCTGTCTTCCCGCATCTTGGCATCTTCACACTTCCCACTGGACATCTCATCCATCTTTTTTTCTCTCTCCTATGTCTACTCCCTACGCTGACCCTCCTGCTTTGCTCTTACGAGGGCCTTTGTGATTATTTTGGGCCCACTAACATAATCCAGGTTAATCTTATCTATTGATAGAAATCCTTCATTTAATTACATCTGCAAAGTCCTTTTTGCCAGATAGGATCATATCCACAGATTCAGGAGATTAAGATGTGAATATCTTTGGGGGCATTATTCAGATGACCATAAGGGTTTTCATCCTTTGTCATTTCAGTAGGTGCACAGGGTCCTGGCAGAATCACTCACACTGGAGATGCCTATTCTTCAGCTGCTGGTCCTCACCACTCTTCTGGTAGGAGCTGAGGGAGGCTCTGCCTGATGACTTCATTAAATGGTGAGTCATTGAACCAGCTGCTTTAGGGTGACTTTGGGACTTCATTTTCTATTGGAAGTCTCAGCAACTTGGGCCTTTGGATCCTTAGGAAGAAGGGAACTTAGAGTTGGGTATAAACTTTATAGAACTAGACATATTCATTCAACAAATATATACTTAGTATTTTATAGGGCACTGAATGCTAGGCAAGGCAGCAGAATAACATTGGTGAATAAAACTCGGATTTTACTGATTTTGCTTTTTGACTGTTTCCCATGTGTTATAATTTAAGCTACACAGCAGTATAGACATTTCTTATCTTACTCACTACCAAACCTGTTTAACCTTTTCTTGGGCGCCAATGGTAAATTCTCAATAAATTTTTGCTGAATCAGGGAAAGATATAACCTTTGACCTCAGTGAGTTTATAGTTCAATATACTAAACTAGGGTTGGAAAATTCCTGTTCTTGGGTCACATCTGGCCTACCCCTTGTGTTTGTGAGCACAGTGTTATTAGAACGCTACCATACCCATTCCTTTACACGGATTTTGGGCTGTTTTGGGCTACAGTGGTAGAGTTAAGTGGGTGTGACAGACTGCACAGGTTATAAGTTGGGGTTAAAATGTTTACTATCTGGTGCTTTGCAGAAAAAAGTTTATCATCCCCTGGGCTGACAAATAATAGTAACTATATGGAGTATAATAAGATTTATGATGAGAAATATACTGACTACGGAGGCATTCTTTGGTTATTCTTAGAGCTTCCCCTGCTCCCAAGCCATGTCTTTAGAAAGGCCCCTTAACGTATTTGTCAAACCGCCCATAGTCATCATCATAGAGATGCTTTCCCGTCACCCGTGAAGATCTTGGTTGAGGTGGGAACTCTAGTGTTAGGATCTAGTGTCCCTGGATAAGCCGCTCTGCTTTTCCTCTGAAGTTCTCTCCGTCTTCCTGCTGTAGTGTTGAAGCGTAGGGCTTGGATTTCTACTGTTCATAAGCTTCTCCTCTCCCCCTGCAATGTCTGACAATTGTTTTCTATGACTTCATCACCCCTTGCCTCTCTCTACTTTCCAGGAAATTTAACATAATCTAATTTTTTCAAAAGATTTAGACCTTTAGAAAATACCCCAGCTTCTAATTTCCTCCATCAGAATCCTTAAAGCAGGAAATTAGAAAGCTTTGTTATTGGTTTGGAATAAGCATTAGGTGAAAGTGGAGATAACAACACAAAACTGGTATTTGGGAAGTAATCTTGTTTTATTTGTGTTGCTAAGCAGTTTGGACCATTACCTGAAAGCAATACATTTTAATTAAGAGAAAGGTTTTAAGGAAACAGTGACAGGATCAGCTGTCAGAGTGACATTTGATATTTAGCATCTGCTACCTGCTATGACTGCTCAGTCCTAAACAACTGTTACAGCAATACGGATGCGTAACAGCTGAGGATCAGCTGCATTTGTGTGTTGCGAGCTGGTCTAGCTGTCAAGGGCAAAATCGACAGGAGGCATCCCTATAAGATTAGAGGGAGACTAGGGAGGAGAGTGTTGATTACAGTAATCTAGGAAAGACAAGGTGGGGCCTCTACTTGGAAAGCGACAGTGGGAATGGAGGTGAGCATACGGTATCTAATTCTCAGATGCAGAATCAAAAGGGGTTAGGTGAGTGATTGGATGTCATTATTGAGGGGGAGGGAAAGGCATGGACTGCTCATAGGTTATGGGAGTGGGCAATTGGATGGATGGTGAAGCCCTTCACTGAGTTAGGAGATGAGGTGGAGGAGCAGGTGCAGAGTATGTGGGAAGATGTAGTATCAACTTGACTGGGGCATTGAACCTTGTACTCCATTCTGGATCACTTTTAATGGTTTAGTAAAGGACTTAGCCACCCCAAGAATGAGAAGTCCCCAAGTCAGGAGATGTGAACATCTCTGAATCAAGGGAACTGTTCTGCTTTGTGCAAGCCCATTCAGGAGGCTGGAAAGGGTACATACTGTTGTGGGGGTGTAAATGTTCAGTAAGTCAGTCTCTGCTGTCCTGCTAGCATTTCTGCATGTAGACATCTATTAAATTTGGAGCCCTCTAGCCCAATTTCTTTCTCCTCCATTTTAGGTCCAGATGGAGCTATATAGGATTTTAGATCACATAAAAACCACAAAAAGCTTTTTCTATTCTGACCCTATAAAGAGTTATGTTTTTTTTTATTTGTTTTTTCCTTCAAAATAAGTTTTAAAAACCCCATAAAATACAGTCCATGCTGGATTCATTGACTGTGATTCTACACAGAGAGATTTCCTGACAGGAAAACCCAGATAAGGCACGTGGCAAAATTGGCATTGGGACTACATTTGTTTCTAATCCCAAATATTATGATAAAGCCTTCTCTCATAAGGACAGGACCTGACAATAATAAAATGGTCATTTTTAAGGAAACCAACTGTATGGGAAAACATATTTGCCAGTGGTAAACAAGGATCTGATCTCCAAAATATATAAAGAACTCATATGAGTCAATACCAGGAAGACACACAATCTAAAAAATGGGCAAAGGACCTGAACAGACACTTCTCCAAAGAGGATACACAGAGGGTCCATAGACATATGAAAGAATGCTCAGCATCAATGGACATCAGAGAGATGCAAATTAAAACCACAGTGTGATACCACTTCACACCAGTCAGAATGGCCATCATAAACAAATCAGAAAACAAGTGGTGGCGAGGATGTGCAGAAAAGGGGACCCTAGTGCACTGTTGGAAGGAATGCAGACTGGTGCAGCCACTGTGGAAAACAGTATGGAATTTCCCCAAACACCTAAGAATGGAACCACCTTTTGATCCAATGGTCTCATTGCTGGGGTTATACCTTATCAATCCTCAAACACCAATTCAAAAGAACATATGCACCCCAGTGCAATTTACCATAGCAGCACAATTTACCATAGCTAAGTTCTGGAAACAGCCTAAGTGCTCATCAGTAAATGAGCAGATCAAAAAATTATGGTACATTTACACAATGGAATACTATGCAGCAGAAAGAAAAAAGGAGCTCCTACCCTTCGTAACGGCATGGATGGAAATGGAGAGTATTATGCTAAGTGAAATAAGCCAGGCAGCAAAAGACAAATACCATATGATCTCACCTATAAGTGGAAACTAATGGACACAAGAAAACGAACAAGCAAGTAGGACCAGAGACGTGGAAATAAGGAATGAACTGACAGTAACCAGAGGGGAGGGGAGGAGGATAATGGGGGAAAGATGGGGAATAGTCTAGTCAAGGAACATGTATAAAGGACCCATGGGCACGGACAACAGGGTAGGGATTGACTATGGGAGTGGAAGGTCAGGGTTGGGTGGGCAGGGCAGGGGAGAGCAATAGGGAAAAAATGAGACAACTGTAATTGAACAATAATAAAAAAGTGGTTATTTTTAGATTATCAAATTAAAATCTGCCATTGAAGCAGATGGCAAAATTATAAAAAGAAAGTATTTAAGACTACTTCTTCTGGTCTCTCCTCCACTTTTTCTCCATCCTGTCTTTCTCTCCCACCCTCTGTTTCTCCTCCCCCTTATCATCCTTCCCCCTGTGACAGTGAGCACAGATGAACATGTGGCAGCCTGAACACCCTCCTCTGCCTAGAATTCCCGAAATAGAAAATAAGGGCAAGGTTAAGAAGGGCATTCACGACGAAACAAATGATGAAAACTGTTCAAAAGTTTCCCAAACAGAATTGAACCTGATTCAGTTCAATTTTTTTTTTTCATTTAAGTGGTTGAATTCCACTTAGGATTGCTGCAGACAGTAAAATAAAATTTTAAGAAGCAAATTCCTTCTGGTAATTGAACAATACTAGAGCCTGCTGTTTTAGCTTTCCACTACATCCATAGCCAGAGGGACAGATGTGTTGAACAGGTAAATGTGCTTTTAGAGACAGTTTTTAAAAATTATTTTTGAATTCATAAACACTTTTGGCGGCAGTTTTCAGAAAAATGAAGCAGAAAGTACAGAGAATTCTTGTGTACTCCCTAACCGGTGAACAACCTCCACGCAGGTGGTGCCTTGTCACGGTTGATGAACTGACACGGGCTCATCATCATCGCCCAGAGTCCGCGTCGTTTACGTCATGGCTTGCGCTCGGTGTTGTACATTCTACAGGTTCTGACGAATGTACAGTGACGTGTATCACCACTACATACAGAAAACTTTCATTGCCCTAAAAATCCTCTTCAGAAACATCTTTACAGATTCACCCGGAAAGTTTCCCATTTGACCAATTTTCTGGACCTCCTGCAGCCCTGCCATGTTGACCCATACGATTAGCCATGACAACAACATTTGCTTTACACATTTATATCTATTTTAAAGATATTAAGAAGGAAACCATGTTTTTTAATTTACTCAGTTTTTACTATTTTGGATGCTTTTTGCTTGTCCTGAAAGACCTGTCTTTACCTAAGATATTTAGCCTCTGTTTCTTTACCTGTTAAAAAATAACTGAAAAATGTGATGTGGAATGCTAACCAGCGCCTTCACGTTAGAGGTATTCAGCGTATGCTGGCTTCTGTCCCTTCGTGTAGCTCCACCAAGTGAGGGAGATCCAATATATTAGATAAATATGGTGCAAAGCGAAACAGCTTTTAACAGAGGATATGGAGGAGCAATGAGGAAAGGCCACCTCCCAGAGTGTGGAAGGAAAGGGGAGAGCTTCATGGAGGAGATACTATTCCAGCTGAGCTTTAGAGGGTGAGTAGGAAGGACAGGCTCGGCAGCATGCAGAGGCTCCAAAGCATCTGACACGTTTGGGGAACTAGAAATTGCCATTGGTCGAGTAGGGATGCCATGAGGTGGTAGGGGAAGGAGGGGAAAATGTGGCTTGGATGACTCATTCTGGATTTGGGACTTCATTTTGTATGTCGTAAGTAACCGTCTTAAAATTTAAAATAGACAACTGATACACTCTTATTTTGGAAAGATAATTTTATGATAGTGAGAGCAGGAGATTGAAGGGTGGGTGATTAGTTAGGAATTTCTTACAATATCAATGACTATTATACATGGATCAAATATAGTATATTAATAAAAATACTCATATTAATCATAAATTACATTACATATTTATGTTAATCACAAAAATATTAAGATCACTGGGCTAGTTTTTAAAGATATTATCATTTGTTTCTTGTATAATATTTAATCTCCATAATAACCTCTAGATTATTGACTGTGTCATTTTACAAAGGAGGAAGTTTAGGCTCAGATAAATGAAGTGACTTGCCCAGGACCACACAGCCAGTAAGAAACCAAGCTGGAAGAACTGAGCCAAGTTTGCATGACTCCAGCAGGTCAGGTGAGAAACGATGAGGGTAAGAATTAGGACAGAAGCAGGATGGACTCTTTCCATTCTTGTTATTTGAATCAGATCTGGCTTTGTAGCCTCAGAATCATTCTTCCTTTCTTCCTTCAGTTCATTATGCAGATCTTGATTGCCACAGAGTTCAGCTGTTTGCTCCTTAGGAAGAATTGCTTAAGAACCGCTGTTGAAAGAAGTATTGATGTAGCATGTATGAAAATTCCCACCTTCTCACTTCCATCTCCGGAGGAAACCTCTGGCAGCAATCTAGTTCTATCTTTCTAGTCATACATATCCACACATAATATTATACAGAGGGGAGTGCATGCATGTAAATACACATACACACATGTAATTGCTACTAAGCATAAATCATAGATATGGTCATAAAGCAATTTTAATTTTGTTTTCTACTGTCCCTTGGTTCTCATCTGGGGAGCCAGGTCTTCTCCTGCCCTACATGAAAGCACGTTTAGGTCTTATGCTTTCTCTGGCTACGTCACATCACAAAATGCCATCTCAGTTAACTAATTTACCATGTTAAGTCCCGAGTAACAATTAAAAAGTCTGGATTTGATTTGAATTTGAGGCTTTGTCCCTAATTCGTGTTGGTCTTGCTTCAGGAAAAAAAGGGAATAATTATTTTTATCCATATTTCCTCATTTGACCAACATTATCTTTCTGACTCCTCTGGGTCAGAGTGTCTTTTTCCCATGTCATGCCAGTCTTTAAAAGTTTTTCTTCTACCCTGATAAACAAAAAGATCTTAATGTGTTTTTTTAATTTATAATTTGTAATTACTAGTGTGATAGAACATCTTCGCATATATTGATTGGCCAATCACATTTCTTCTCCCAGAAGTTGCCTGTACATGTCTTTTTACAATTTCTTAATTAGCTGTTATTTAAAAAATAATTTGTAGTCCTTTGTTTTGTCTACAATGTCATTTGGGTAATATTTTGGAAATATTTTCAGTTTGTTATATGATCTTTGTCTTTATGCTGATGCTTCTCGTACAGATGTTTTGTTTTTTTCAAGTCCAGCTTTTCCTTTGTCTTCTAGGTTTTGTGTCTTACCTGGGAAGGTCTTTCCTACTCCATGACTATAAAATATTCTTCCATAGTTCTTTTCACATGCTCATATTTTCTGCATTTATTTTGATTCCATAATCTATCTGGAGTTTACTTTTATATAGAGAATGAAGCAAGAAGGGAGGTGGGGGAATAGTCTAAACATAATGTTTTCAAAATGGAGAGCCAATAGTTTACAGTGCTGTTTATTGGGGGAAGAAACATCTTTTCCCCATTGATATGAAATATCACTTTTATTAAAATAACATCATGGATGTGTTTCTGGACTCTATCTTGTACCGCGAAAGAGTTTTCTATTCTTGTGCCAACACCGTGTTTTGTGTTACTGCCGCACAGTTTATTTGACATCTGGTGGGGCAGAAGTCCCTTGTTCCTCTTTGTCTGCTTTGTTTCTCATGTTCTTGGCCGGTCGTGCGCCATTTGTCTTTAACATGCATTTTAGAATTAACTTGTTACAGTTCATAAATGATCCAGTTGGGATTATGGTTCTAATTATATTTTATTATAAACTAATTAATTGGAACAGAACTGACATTTTTATAATATTGAACTTTTCTATCCAGAACCATGGTATCTCTGCATTATTTAGGTCTCTTTATGTGCTTTAGTGAAGTTAACATTGTTTTTCATCTAAATCTTTCATCTATGTTGCTAGATTTATTTATTCCTCTGTATTCCAAGTTTCCTTTCAGATTGCCTTCTCTAATTGGTATGGTATTGCTAGTCTTGTTTTGGCCAGAGTTTGCATATCTCAGAGACATTAATTTATTTGAGTCATATAAGATTCTGTCATTGATTTTAGAGAGAAAGGCAGAAAATAGAGAGAGAAACAGAGATCAGCTCCCCCCACCCACCATATGTGCTCCAACTGGGGATCAAACTGGTAACCTAGGTATGTGCCCTGACTGTGGGTCAAACCCATAGCCCTTTGGTGCATGGGATGATGCTTCAACCAGCTGAGCCACCCAGCTAGGGCATTAACATTGATTCTCAGTACAGCTGTAGAATATATACTAGATTTAGAATTTAAAAATGGGATTATGCACCCTCCCATTCTATTTAAATCATTTAACTTTGTGTGTGTGTTCTCAGATTCTCATCTGGAAATGAGAGTAATAATTTTGACTTCACACAGGGTCATTCTGAGTATCAAATGAGATGGTATTTGGAAATATGTCCTATGTTAATATAAGGGACTCTCAGAATCCTCACTTTTCACTAAAATTCTTGGAAAAAAAACATGAGTAGTAAACATTTTTATGGACTTAAGAAGTTGTGCAATATTCCCATAGCTGAAATATTTCTGCATGTTATAATAACCCTTTAAATTAAAGCAAAGTAAAAACTCGTTAGAAAACTTTTTAAAAGCCTGTCTGAACCACTGCACAGGTGTGGTTTGAGGGTTTTGGTTTGTCTGGTAGCTGCCATCTAGTGAGCATCTTCTAGGGTTTAGTCATTGCCCTAAGCACTTTACACATGTTATTTAAACCTATAGTAGATAGATCTCCATTTTAATAATTCTTTCCTTTCTTTATTCGTTTTTCCTCTCAAACTTACTGAAAAGTCACAAGAATAATAAAAAGGATTTATATATAATTTTGATTCAGGTTCTCTAAAAATTAATATATTACTATATTTACCTTTTTTGTTTTCCCCTCTCACATTCATACTTTATAGGAGACTCTGTTTAATAAAATCATTGGACAATTAGTAGGACCAAATAATATTAATATAATGCTACCATTCCAATGTAGACTCCACATTTAAATTTTGCCAACTGCCCCAATAATGTCTTTGCAAACAATGTGCTTTCCTTTTTTCTCTAAGATCCAGTCTAGGATCATCTGTTGTGTTCAGCTGTTTCTTTTTAGTGTCCCTCTATCTAGAAGGATTTCCTACTTTTTCCCTTGTTATTCAGGACTTGGACATTTTTGAGAGATTCAGGCAAGTTACTTTGTAGAATATTCCTTAGTTTGGTCTATTTCATATTTTCTCATGTTTAGGTAAATGTTATTCACTTTTTCTTTTGACAAGAACAGTAGAGACTGATGCTGGGTTCTCAGTTCTTCACGTAAGGAAGCACGTGTGGTCTATTTGAACTATCACTTGTAATATTGTCTTCTATTATTTAGTTAGGATGGTGTCCGTAAGGTTTCTCTACATTAAGGTCTACTTATAACTATTTTACATTTATTCTTAATAAGTAATTATGTTAATAAGAAATTAATAAGTATTTTATAGTGAGCTACGTTGAGATTAGGTAAATATCCTGTTCCTCAACAAACTTTTACCCGCTAGTTTTTAATATTCATTGATGGTTTTTATCTGAATCAGTTATCACTATCACGGTGGCTTCCTACTCCCACTATTCCGTTTACACGATGACTTGGCATTCTCCGGAAAGGCAGAGCTTCCTATTCACCCCCAGCAGTTCGTTCATGTCAGTGCGGACTCGGGAATTACTCTCCATGCAAACTATTGCCATAGTCATCTATTTGGTGCTCAGATTGCCTATATTTTGTCAGCTGAATCCCCTCAAGCTGGCTCTTGTGTCCTTTTGACATAAATTATGATGATTAAGACACTTCTATTCTCTGTGGCAAAAGACATTCTAGCTTCACCTGTAATTTTCCTGTTTATCTGAAGTCATCTTCTCTTGATGGCTCTGGAGTCAACCACCATTCCTAGGGTCTCTAGTTTCTTTTAGTGGGTAATGGCTGTGAGATGTCGGCAGCCAGTACTCTCAGTAATTGGGATCATGAATGACTTTCCTGAGGGAAATATGGTGGTGTACAGTGCTCACTACATGTGGTATAGTATAGTACAATGTTCCTCTTTGTGTACTGCGATTTTTTGTCTTAAATACTGTTTTGAAAGAGTGCTGACCCATTTTTTGTCTCATATATTTTTTTTCCTGCATGTTTTTCCTTTCTCTGTTTTTTTCCTATTAAGTGTCTTTGATAAATAACATATTATTGGATTAAAAACCTTTTAAATTCCCACTTGAAGTTTCTTTTAACTCCTGAGCTTAGTCCCTTTATATTTAGAGTAATTGCAGTTATTTTGGGACTTATTTTTGCTCATTTTTCCTCCCTTCCTTCCTTCCTTCTGCATTATCTTTTTGCTTCTTTTTAATCATATGTCACAGTTCCATAATTCATTCTTAGCTGAACTCATCCTGCTGTGTATTTCATATATTATGCTCTTTATTTAAACTACTTTGTTTTTCATATCTATTATTTTGACTAAATTAAAAAAATAAATTTTTATTATTGTCATATTACTGCCTTCCTTTATCTCTTTAAATCTATACTTTCTTGTTTATTTTAAATTATTGTCCATTTGTTCTGACTTGTTCTTTAGTTGCTGCCTATCTTTTGTGGTGGTCATATCCTCAGGCAACTGATTATTTTGCTTGGTGACATTACATTGCCCTAGGGGTAAGAATTTCTCTGCAAATGAATGTTAATGAAGGGACAGGGCCAGACCCTAGTCCCCGTTTACCTCAGAGAGTCTAAGCAGAGGAGCAGCCGGAGGCCCTGCACCGCAGCACGTGGCAGACTGTAGACCATGCTGGGTTTTGTTTGCCACCACTTCACCTGGTAACTTCTCTCCAAACTCTTAGGGAAAAAGAGTATGGTGAGGAGGTGGTAGCTATAGGTTGTCACATTGCCAGTCCTGGGGTTTTGGAAGCAGAGGGGTAGGATCTAGGAGGCCATATCTCTTTTCAACAATTTTTCATCTCATTGGGGCTTTTTAGCTGCCTTTATTTTCCCCAGTGGACCCCTGCAGCTCTGGATATTGTTGTTGCTTTGGGTGCTGAGGGGACAGGTTATGATGTTCCCAAAGTGATAAGTGTGAGACAAAGAAGAGAATTTATTTATTTTATTTTATGTATTTATTTTTAGAGAGAGGGGAAAGGAGGGAGGGAGGGAAACATTGATGTGTTGTTGCCTCTCATGCGCCCCTACTAGGGACCTGGCCCACAACCCAGGCACGTGACCTGACTGGGAATAAAATTGGCAACCCTTTGGTTCACAGGCCGGCACTTGGTCCACTGAGCCATACGAGCCAGGGCAACAAAGAAGAGAATTTAAAAGACACCCCCAACTTACCCTCTCACTGATATTCAGACCATCTTCAGCCGAATACTGCATTTACCCACTTCCTATACCACCTAGACAAGATACTGATCATTCTCTCCAGGGTGCCTCACATTTTCCTGATGGCTCTGGAATCCGTATTTTCCTCTTAAGGCTGTGGTTTTATCCGGTGGGATCTTTGGTAGGGAGCCAGCAGCAGCCCCTGCTGATTTGCTACCAGACAAAAGCCTTGCAAAAATAATTTTATATATTCCGATGGCTATGATTTTTACTTTATAATTTCTGAGTTTTCTGTGCAGATTGTACATGCAGTCCTCTAGGTTTTATTCTTTAAAACATTTAAGCTATCCATCTATAATTTAATTTTTTGTAACTGGTATAAGATCAGGATAAAGAGGTTTCTATTTGTATTTTTCCAGGAGGATTGACAGTTGTGTCATCATCATAAACAAATAATTTATCCTTTAAGTTTGCAATTGAACTACAATTTTTGTCATATAATACTTTTTTTTTCACATAGTAAGTTTTATTTCTGGATTCTCTATTCCATGTCACTGATCTGTTTGGTGATTTCAGTACCAGTGCCTTAATCAGTGAGTTAAAGTGGCTCTGCTGTGAATCTCTTGAATCATTAGGGACTCAGCTGAAGTTGCTCTCAGGACAATTCTGTCCAAAGATGAGACACACTTCCAGGCTCCAGTGCTGGCTATGACTTCCTATTTCAATCACAAATACTTGCTGAGCCACGTTTGTCATTGTTGTGTGCCAAAATGTGGAAGGCAAAAATGGCCAAGTGTCAGCATTTGAGGGAAGCACCATCTGGTTTGGTTGGTCTATTAGATAAATTGTACTATTTTTTTTTAAAGTACCACATAGTTGTTTTTTTTATTAATTTTAAATGCTCCATAACTAGTGGCCGTTGCTAAGGGAAAGCTCATGACATCTTAGATTTTCTTAAGAAGTTTCCACTTGGATCCTGGTCCAGTTTGTTCAGCAGACAGTTCCAGTGTAGAGCCGCTTGGTGGGAGCTTCAGATGTGGGCCTCGTCAAACTCAAGATCCTCAGTTCCTGGGAAAGAAGGTCCATTATTCATCACCACCAATGCTTTTAGTTGTATCCAAGAAAAGGTGGGGGACTTTCCCAGAGATCATTAAACGCTAGCTTTCAAGAGGGTTTCATTTTAATTCTGGTTGAATCCAGTATTTCAAAGATGCTGCTGAAAATTTGAAAGCAAATTGTATAGGGGAAAAACAGAAACCACTAAATAAGTTTTCTTTTCATGTGCATATTTATATTCATTTCGTCCTTTTCCCCATCTGGATCTGCCCCACCACTGGGCCAAGAATTGTCTCTCTGTGTTTGATTTAACTCAAAGCAGCTAGGACTGCAATTTTGCCCAAATGTATTAAAAGGAAATGCTGTAATTTATGTCTTAAAATAAAACCACATATCTATGTGTCTTGTGTCTTCTTGTACCCTGCTTCCCTTCCACCAGTTGAAGAATTAGGTCTCTTTGTGTATGACTTATTCCAGAACAACTCGGGTGGTAAGATCGGTAATTTTGTATAAATCTAATAAAAGGGGAACCTTGTGATTTATGTCTTTAAATATGTAATGAACATTAAGCAGCTGGGTCAGCACACGGAGATTTCTTGGAGGGAAACCATAACAGTATTTGGGTTCATCAAACATCACTGACAGTGATATTTTCCATATGTCTTCCAGAGAACATACAGCTTAGCTCAGGGCCACTGCTTACATTATACATAAATAAGCTCAAAGCAGCCTTCTTGTACTTATTGTGAATGTTTTCTCATTATATGGATTTCAGCCATTTGAGACCATTTATAACCAGTATCTTCCAGGTTACATTATAGAATGATCCTTGGAAGTGTCATGGTCTCCAAAAATAAAAGGAAGGGGGAAAAATTTTCCTTTTTTCTACCTACTAAATAAAAAATTTGGATTATTTTCAAAGGAAAAAAAAATCTGTACCCAAAAGTGATACTTTGCTTGAGTATTCAGCAACAATTCATTGAGGGGTCTCCTGAGCCCCAAATACGCTGTGTACTATGCATACCACAATGCCTGGGGCCAGAAACCTGGATAGTTAATTACACAGAAAGCCCTTTGATTACCATTATGATAAATGCTGCCAAGGAAAAGTTCGGTTTATAAGGAGAGTGTGTGCTCGGCAAGAGACTGAGGAAGAAATCGATTTCCCGGGGTTGACAGAAGGATCTACTTGCTGGCCCGTGATGACAAAGAGTGGGGCAGGGAGACCCTCTCTGACATCTCTTTTCACCACTGATGTACTGAAGGAAGATAAAATCTTGAGTGAGGAGAGTGAAGCAAACGCCGACAATGTGTAGCCATTGAAAGTCCTAGAGACCTGTTCAGCCAGGTCTGGAATGCTTCTTTTAGACTGTGTGAACAGAGCACTGTTTCTTTAAGTGTGGTCCATGGACCACCTAGAGCCAGGCCCCTGGGATGCTTGTTAAATAGCAAGATTCTTAGACCTAGGCCTCTTGAATCCAAGTGAGGGTATATTGGGAGCCAGCATTTTAAACAGGATTCTCGGTGATTTTTACGCATTCCATAATTTGAGAACGTTTGCACTGATTTAGATTCTCATGTTTATTAGACCCTCAAATGACTTTTGTGCCCTTTCACTTTTTGTCTCCTTATCACCCGTGGGATTACTTTACAGGGAGTGCAAGGTAAAGCCATTGGTCAGACATTTAGAAACAGCAGGGAGCTGTCCTAATTCCACATGAAATTAAAATCCTCACAGTGTGGAAAAGTAGAAAGAAAGAGAACTGAACTGAAAATCAAAACTTGTGTTTGAATTTTGGCTCTCTCCACTCAATTTTTAAGGCCAACGGAAGTAATTTCTTTTCTCTCATTCCATTTGCTTGTTCATAAAAGGATCCATATTTTCCAAATTTCAGTCAATGGGATGTCACCTTCAAAATAGTGTCACCTGTACTACTAGAGACATTTTATTTTCCATAGTTACTTAAGTTTAATTTCAAAAGAATCTTTATATCATTACCATAAATGAAAACCAATCATCACTTACTATAATTAGAAAGTCATAACTATCAAATATATAACAACTAAAAACATTTAAAAATTGCTCTGACTGGTGTGGCTCAGTTGGGTGGGCATCATCTTGCAAAAGAAAAGTTTGTGGGTTAGCCCTGGCTGGTGTAGCTCAGTGGATTGAGGGCGGGCTGCGAACCAGGCATCGCAGGTTCGATTCCCAGTCAGGGCACATGCCTAGGTTGCAGGCCACGTCCCCCAGCAACCTCACATTGATGTTTCTCTCTCTCTCTTTCTCCCTCCCTCCCTTCTCTCTAAAAATGCAGATAAACTCTTTAAAAAAATTAAGAAGTCTATTCCTGAAGATGTAAAATTCAAGTCCTTGAATATTCTGTTCTGTATTTTTTTTCTTTTTTCTCTTTGCTTACAGTCTTGGAAATTTCAATTTTTACTTTTTCAAGCTCAGACATTCTTCCCTCAGCTATGCCCACTCTACTAATGAGTTCATCCAAGATATTCATTTCTGTTATAATGGTTTTGAGTTCTAGAATTTCTTTTTGATTTTTTCTTAGAATTTCTATCTTTCTGCTTCCATCATCCACCTCTTCTTGCATGTTTACTTTCCCCATGAAAGCCCTTAGCTACTACTAATCATAGTCTTTTTTAAAAAAAATAATTTCCTGGTCTAATAATTCCAGCATGACTGCCTTATCTGACTCTGGTTCAACGCTTGCTTGTTCAGGCTTTTCCTGCTGTTTTTTGTCTTTTGTTATGCCTTACGACTTTTTTCTTTTGTGGAAATGTGACATGATGTACTAGGTAAAATGAACTGTGGTAAATACGTCTACAGTTACGTAGTGGTACGATGTGGAAGGGGAGGGGTGTTCTACAGTCCTGTGATTAAGTCTCAGTCTTTTGGTGACCCTGTGTCTCTGGGCGGTGAACTTCACCAGTGCAACTTAGTTCCAGCCCCTCAGGCGAGACGGGCTGGCTGGAGGGGTCTGGAGTGGTGTCTTCTCCCTCCTCCAGGTAAGTTAGTCTCTGAAAAAATAGTTTCTCCTGAGAGCAGGCCTTGATAAGGACAGAATAATCTGGCAAATTTCAAAATGGTCTGTCTTCTTCCCCTCCTGGAAACACAGGCAATTTTTCTGATATTCACTATGAGGATCTATCAGAGCTCCTGGAGGTAAAACCCCCCAAAATGTGAAGGCCTCTCTATGATTAGGTCCCTCTGGAATTTTTGTATTTTAGGTTTGTCCACACGGAGCCTTTAGCAATTTGTCCACTACTCATCAGGTTTCCCTGCCCTGGCACCGGTTCCTGTGGAGGTTGCTGCTCCAGGGAAGTTGTGATTCTCTGTACTTGCCGGTTTGTCTCTGCAATTTCGGAGGCAGCAGTTTGCCCTGTGTCTTCCTTTGTCTGATGAATCTGAGAAGAGTTACTGATTTTTCCATTTGTTCAGCTTTCTACCTTTTTTTAGGGTGAAGTAAGGATTTTGAAGTTCCTTATATGATAGTCTGGACATTGGAAGTGCCCTGCTGGGACATTGGAAATTGGTGTATGGCTGATCCTGGTTGGAAATGGGAAAGTGTTTGGGGCTTGATTTGGGTGTGTGTATAGATGACATGTGTTAGGGGGAAGAGAAATAAAGTCCTGTGGGGTACGAAAATTGCGACTTTTCTAGATGACTGAATTCCTGGAGATGTGATTTGGGTTTCATCAAGATGTCAAATGGAGAATACTCAAAGAAACAATCATCTTCCTAGCTTCTTTCGTTTGTTCCACAAATATTTAGGCACTGGGGAGACACAAGTAAAAATCTCTCTTGCCTAAAGAGTTCACAATCTATTGGACCCTGTGGGTGGGCTACACAGTAGCAAGGCTCATAGTCTTGGTCTGTTTTTTCAAGGGCAGCATCTTTCCTACTAAGTCAGAGCCCTACTCTTTGTTCTCCTTATAGGCTCACCCTGCCTGCTTGCTCTCTCCTTTTACCAAGACAAGTATTTCTTGTCTAGAGCAGGCACTGGTGGTTGCCTACACGCCATCTAACATTCATCTTCATCCTGGTTTTTTAGTTATGCACTCCACCACACAGCCAGGTACACCAGGGACCACCTCCCTAGCCTGAGGGTATATCCTGACTCATTTGAGTTAATCATGGAAATTTCATTTCCTATAGCTGTAATTAGTTTATGAGAGTATATTTGGCACTGTTCTGGTTGGGGAGGTATTAGAGAAAACCTGCAGGAGGGATTTTAAGGAAGATTTCTCTGCTTTTAAGAAAGAGGCACAGCAAAAGTGAGTCTCTTTATTTTTGTCCATTTAATCAGTTTGAGGATAAAGCACACTCGTAAAGGAAGACAGAACCAGGAGAACCAGAGGTGTGGGACTGTGGACGTACAATGTGGGGAGCCAGCCTTATATCCTGGACTTCATGTTTTGTGAGATAAATAATTTCCTTATTGTTAGATTCAGAATTTCTGTTAATTGAAGCCAAGAGTGTCATTATTGTATGACACCCTTCATCAAACAGCTCAAAATTCACTTCCTCGGGGGGGCCTTCCCTGAGCCCCACTCCCTGAAGATTAGTCCCGCCTTCTTATTTTATGATCTTGTAGCTTTTTGGACTTTATATCTGTAGCATTGACCAGAATTAGTAATTTATTTCTGTGATTACTTGAGCGGTGTGTGATATTCCTACTGGACTCTTAGCTTTATGAAGTCCCTTATGTCTGTCTTGAGCAACAGTACCCTGAATAGTGTCTGGCACATAGTAGGTGTGCATGAGTATTGCTAGAATGGATGAATATAAAAATGTGTATTGTGTAAGGCTTGGTGGAAGCCTGAGGAAAGGGTGTTTAAGCATGACTGGGAGAACCAGGGGAGGATTCACAGGAGAGGTGAGACTTAAGCTGGAATTTGGAAGGAAGAGAAGAAGTCTTCCAGGCATAAAAGGTGATAGGAAAGAGGATTCCGGGCAGCTAGAAAAACACATGCAGAGAACCAAAGACATGCTCTAAGCTATTAAGTCCAACTAAATCACATTTTCATTGCAAGAACTTATAGTTCAAATTTGTCCTCAAAAGGATACTTTTTTGAGAATGACATAAAGGGGTATTTTTGTTTATAAACTGTCTCCTGTTTCTTAATTTAAATTCCTAAACTGAGAAATTATTCTCAGTGACTCTCAGTTTTTCCATAGAACTTTTTGGTTGTATAAATTCTCCCTAAGTATCTAGTAGATATTTATTTACTCACTGTTTAGTAGTCGGCCTAGGGGGAGAAGTAGAGACCAATGAAGACACCTTGTGAAATGTCATTCTGATGACATGTACAGTTATTCCAATTAACCAGCCAAGAAGCTGATATTCTCCAAGTCAAATCAGAGAAATGGAACAGACCATGAGTCCAGGCTGCCAAATAGGGGTAAATTCTAATCCAAGTTACGTCAGACCTATTATGAGTTTGGGGGAAAGTCAAATCTTTAGACTGTTATATCCAGGAAACCTAATCATCTTTAGTCGGCACTAGATCCCATAGCCTATAACATGTCATGCCCTGTATAACACTTCAGAAATTGTTGCAACTGTATCTAATCCTTATGTCCTTCCTTTTCAGGGAGAAACAATTTTTCAACAGAGAAGGAAACAGCCAGTCTGTGGGGTGCTGCCTTAAGATGCTGTCCTCCAACGACAGAACACAATATGTGAGAGGTCTAGCTGATTTTGACTATGAGCCACTTTATTCTTTATGTATAGAGTGTAACTGATTCCACAAACTAGGCCAATATAATTAGCTTATCATCATACCACGAGGCTTATAACCTTGGTCGCAATCATGAAATGTCTCTAGGAAAACAAGTAATGATGTCACCCACCATCTACATACTTTCCAACTAGAGTTCTCTAATCCAGGTCTTTGTCCTGAGCTGTACGTGTATATGTATCAACTGCTAAATGAAATGGCTCGTGGGCAATGCAAGTTCAGTCTATTCAAAACTGGGTTCATTTTCTTGGCCGCAAGCTTGCTTCTGCTATTGTGGCTTCTCTCCTTGGACATAGAGTCACTGTTAATTTCTCCTAACTGGAATCCTGGGAGACATCTTAGAAATCTCCCTCATTAGTCACTCTCAGTGAGTCATCGTCATCAAGCCTTCTAGATTAGCTTTCTAAGTATCTCTCTATATCCTCTCCCAGCATTCTAATGCAGTCTTCTTAATTTCTCGTCTGGCTTGCTGCAGTCGATTTATAACCTCATAAGTAGATTTATGGCCTCTAGTCCTTCTCATTTACAATTCCCTCCACAATGTAGCCAGATGGATCTTTACAAAATGAATATCTGATCAAGGCACTTTATTGCTTGAAAGAGTTTAAATAGATCCTCGTTGCTTTCAAGATTAAATATCAACTCGTCAGTGTAACACATGTTTCAACATTTCGTGACTTGGCTCCCATCTCTGTCCGCAGCCTCGTAGATCTCTTCTCACCCCAATCCTCCCTCTCTTTCTACAACCTGTGTTGTTAGACATAATAATAGTTAACATCTATTGAGCACTTACCCTAAGCAAGGAACTATGCTAAAAGCTTTAAATCGATATTTTCCAAAGTTCTCTGATGATACGTATCACCAGGGATGCTTGCTAAGAATACAGTTCCAGGCCCCTATTCCAGACCCACTAATCCTAATCTTCAGGAAATGAGCCTTGGAAGTTACAATAAAAAACAAAGCACAAAAACATCACGATGACTCTTACCATCTGAGAAGATTGGGAAAACAATGCTTTACGTAAGCTTTTCATTGACTAAAGATTAATGATGTAAGGACTATTGTTAGTTGCATTAATAGTTAGAAAAACCAAAGCTTAGGAGGAGAGGTAATTGCCCAAAGATACACAGTTAACAGCTGATGGTCATTATTATGATTTGAACCTCGGACCCAAATCCAGAATCTATACCACTGTTATATTCTACTCTCTCACTTGTGTGCCAATGCATGTGCTGTGTTTGCTGTCAGTTCTCTGTGCTTCTTCTGTCCTCTGACTTGGAACATCATTTTTTTCCCATCGTTGCCTGGAAAACAATTAGGTTTCCTATGAACCATTCTGTTGACATAACATATCCTCATCTATACCGTTATCTGTTCCCCTACCAGACTGTGAGTAGGCACATCTCAAGTCCTTGGGTGTCCGTGGTCTAGGAGAGTGCCTGACATGTACCAGGTATGTATGTGATAAATATCTGTTGAAGGAAAGAAGTTTAAGAAGTCACTTCATCTTGGCAAGTGCTTAGGGTTTAGATGCTGTGAATTGATGGAGCTAAGGTCACTCCAGGGAATTATCCATTTTTAGGTATTGAATACCCTCCCTTAGGACAGACCATGTCCCTTTGCACTCACCTGGCTTTCATTCTAGGAGTTCCTTAGGAGAGATGGGATTGAGAACCCCACCAATTCTTTTTGAAGTTCAAAGGAATCAAGTGGGTGATATACTATATTTGCTCCAGTCAAGACCAGATTATAGAAAAAGACAATGAAAGCCCCAGAAGGGTCAGCATTATAAGGGAAAGGGGTGTCTGAGCTGGGGATGTAAACTCAATGCCAGAGCTCAGAGAATCAGAGGGGTGTGCTGACATGCGCTTAGGACACTCTCGATCCAGGCTCCTCAGTGCTGTGGGTGCATTGTGAGTGTGAAGCAAAAGTTAAAACATAATTGGGAGTAGTGTTTTGACTTGGTCTTAAGGCAATAGGTAGAGTTTGGCCATGGTGGCAGTGGTTAAGACTTTCGAAATAAAAGGCTTGGTGAGGGCCCAAAATGTATGGACTAAAAGTCTACATACCACCAGGATTTCAGCAAATAGTAATGCTGAGGCTGTCCTTTCTGGCAGGGAAAGGGAAGGGAACACAGATACTTAGGGAAACTAGATTTCTTCTTAATTTGGCATGCTTGGGTTTGGTGTCATAATTTAGGCTTAAAGGAAATTTTGAAATCACCAGGTCTGTGAGGTCTGGAAATTTGGGTAATAGAATTTTTAAACAAAAGTAAGAAAACAAATCTTTGAAAACATGAAGTCTTTTCTCAAGCATGCTGAAGATAGTCATACATAGTCATGAAAGATGAGATCCTGTGGACAACAGAGCAAAAACATGTTTTATATGAGATAAGTTTTATTTGAAACACAAGCTTTATTTGAAACGAGCTTTCTTTAAAATGGTGTGATTTGAAGAAAGGTTTTATTTGATACAAAACTATTTCTAGGCATTCTGAAGACTCCCATTGATGGGCAAAAAAAATTAGATCATACAAGTGCTAGAACAGAAGGCATGCCTTGTTTGGAAGAGAAAGAACACTGCTACAAATATCTAAAGAGTTGGCATTAGAGATGATTACATAGAAAAAATCCTTGTGAGAAAGGTGACGCATTCAGTTTAAAGAAAATAATATGTAAATGACATGGATTATGGCCTGCGGAGACATCCTTACATCATCTTACCAAATACACTCATTTGGAATCTTACTGAAATTATAGTCAGAAGATTCAGTCTCTGTCCTGGATACTCTTCCTTAAGATGCGAAGCCTGGACATTACCACATCCCAGTCAGCATAAGCTCCTTCTAGATGGCGGGATATCTCAGTTCCTGCTTCATAGCTACTTCGACCATGAAGCAAGCGCCAATTATCAAAAGTAATCACATCACCTAGATAAAAGAGTTTTTCAATATGAATTATAATGTCTTAAAATTTGCAGAGATAGGAAATGTACAATGCGAAATATCATTGCTACTCAGTTCACATCAAGAAAGAGTATGTTTATTTCTTTACTTAAAACCCATACATCCACTTTTCACACAAATCAGGCCACAAGGTGCAAACAGCTTTAGACATTGTGACATTTAACCTACATAGCTTGGCAGGCTCCTGTGGACACTTATAGTTCTTGCTTGAATTGTTCTTGAAAACTTTTGAATTGTTCTTCTTGACTACTACTTATCTCTTCCTTAGAAATAGTTATTTCCAGCTTAACAGCCTCAAATAATTATAAAAATAGTGACATTCTTGGTTTGTCTTCTATGTTTCTTGTATTTCATGTATATTATTTCTAAGCCTCAGAAGAATCATAAAAAGAGAATATTAACTCATCTTTTCATATATAAGAAAGCTGAGGTTCTGAGAAGTTGAGGGATTTGCCCAAAGCTGTGATTCCATTAAATGGTGAAGTTTGGATTCCAACTCCTATTTTGTATTTTCCTCCCATGGTATTTCCATTTTACCCATTATTGCTCTTAAAATCAACCTGGCATGATTGCCAAGAATAAAAAAGCAGCAGGTTTATGGATATTTTTAGGATTACTGTATCATACCATGATCAATTAAAAAATAATAACAAGTGAAAAGAAATCTTCCGCTTGGTCAAAAAAAAAACACAGAGAGAAATTATGCTTTTTATTTTAAGTATCAAAAGCCTTGAGTCTGATGTCACTTTACTGAGTCAATATAGTCCAGGAAAAACAGTGCTTTCTGCTCCTTTATTTCAAGTAGCTGGAATATTTCAAGTACTGCTTTATTTCAGGTAGCACTAGTCTGCCAGATCAGATAAGCTTGATGAATTTAACTACTCATAAACCACTCATGCAGTTTAGAGTGAGAACCATGAGAGTAATTTTATTTGTTTACCAGGATAGAATAATTGAGTACAAACTTCAGTTTATGTCGATTGGTCATCAGGATAGAAAATATAAGTCATCAGTCTTCATGTCAGACATGAGATTCCATGTGGCCTATAGTTTGTGTTTCAAGTATTTATTCTTTAGGTTGGAGGTTATTAAATTTTGGTGTGCTTAAGGAGTACCTAAGAGCTTTGATAAACATGAATATTTTAAAGTCTGGAGAGTCAGGAGTTGGGGCCAGGAGTCTGCTCTTTAAGCAAGTTGGCTGCTAACCAAGATTCTACTGTCATGTTCCATAGTTCATGCTTGAAAAAATGGCCCTACATATTGCTGTAAGTGATTGAGATAGAAGAAAATGCATCCTTTCAGTTGTTTGAGAAACCATGTTCACTGACCTGGATTCATCTTAAAAGTGAACTTGGATTCTTTGCAGTTCATGAGGTCCACAAACTCCTTCAGAGCAGTATAAAATGGCTGAACTTTTTCAACAGGTACGTCAAATATCGTGTCTCTTGTTGCATTGTTGAAGTTGATTCGAACCACTTGGCCTTTGTCATCTAATCTATTTTTTTGAAGAGAAAAAGTTAAATACATGAGTTACAAAGTATTTACTTACATTTTAAGGTTTAAATTTGTCCTGAAAGATGATTTGGAAACAATATTCAAAATCCAAACACATGTACAGAAGATGTGAATGTTATCTGTGGCACGATGTATTTCTTTCTATTTCACTTATCCATTTAGCAAGCATCTTTTGAAAAGACACACAAGCCCAGGAAGTGCAGAGTCCCAAATAAGTTGGACCCAAAGACATCTATACCAAGGCACATAATAATTAAACTGGCAAAGCTTAACAACAAGGACAGAATCCTAAAAGTGGCAGGAGAAAAGCCAGTAGTTATCTACAAGGGAACTCTGATTAGACTGTCATCTGATTTCTCAACAGAAACATTTCAGGCCAGAAGGCGCTGGCATGAAATATTCAAAGTGATAAAAAGCAAGGACCTATAACCAAGGCTACTTGACCCAGCAAGGCTATCATTTAATGCTGGAGGAGGAATAAAGAGCTTTTCAGACAAGTATAAGCTAAAGGAGTTTGTTAACATCAAACCAGTATTGCAACAGATGTTAAAAAGCTTGTATTAAGAAGAAGAAGAAAAAGGGAAAGAAAGAGGAAGATGAAAACAGTTAAAAAATAAAATGGCAATAAATAATATATATCAGTAATCACCTTAAATGTAAATGGCTTAAATGCTCCATCCAAAAGACATAGGGTAGCTGAATGGATAAGAAAACAAGACCCGTATATATGCTGTCTCCAAGAGACCCACTTCGGATTGTAAATGTACACAGACTGAAAGTAGATATGGAAAAAATATACTTCATGCAAGTGGAAATGAAAGAAAAAGTTGGAATTGCAATACTTATATCTGACAAAAAGGCTTTAAAACCAAGTGTATAGAAAGAGACAAAGAAGGACACTACATAGTGATAAAGGAAACAATCCATCAAGAAGATTTAACTCTAATAAACATTTATGCACCCAACACAGGAGCACCTAAATATATTAAGCAAATCTTGATGGACATAAAGAGAGAAATCTACTAAAATACAATCATAGGGCAAAATTTTAACACTCCATTGACCTCAATGGATAGATCTTCCAGACAGAAAATCAAAAGGGAGACAACAGCCTTAAATAACACACTAGATAAAATGGATTTTATTGATATCTTCTGAGCATTTTAAGCAAAAGCAGCAGAATATACATACTTTTTAAGTGTGCATAGAATGTTTTCTAGGATGGATCATATGTTAGGACACAAAACAAGTCTCAATATATTTAAGAAGATTGAGATCCTATTAAGCATCTTCTTTGACTAAAATGCTATGAAACTAGAAATCAATCACAGGAAGAACACTGAAAAATACATAAAGATATGGAAACTAAGTAACATGTTATCACGCAGTGAACGGGTTGACAACGAGATCAAGGAAGAAATCAAAAGACTCCTTGAAACAAATGACAATGGGAACACAGCAACTCAAAATCTGTGGGACACAAGGAAAGCAGTCCTAAGAGGGGAATTCATAGCCCTACAGGCCTATCAAAAACAAGAAAAAGCTCAAATAAACCATCTAACTTTACACTTAAAGGAACTTGAAAAAGAAAAGCAAACAAAGCCCAAAGTGAATAGGAAAAAGGAACAAAGATCAGAGCAGAAATAAATGATATTAAGTCTGAAAAATAATACAAAAGATCAATTAATCCAAGAGCTGGCTCCTTGAAAAAGATAAAAAAAGATTGACAAACCTTTAACCAGATCAAGAAAAACAGAGAGAGGACCCAAATAAATAAAATTAGAAATGAAAGAGGAGAAATAACAACTGAGACCGATGAAATTCAAGGGATTGTGAGAAAATATTAAGAACAACTATATATCAACAAATTGGACAACTGGGATGAAATGGATAAATTCCTAGAAACAAACAATCTTCCTGAACTAACACAGGAAGAATCAGAGAATCTAAATAGACAGATTATACCTAGTGATTTGGAAGCAGTAATAAAAAACTCCCAACAAACAAAAGCCCTGGACTGAATGGCTTCACAGGTGAATTTAACCAAATGTTCTGAGAAGAACTAACACCTCTCCTTAAATTATTTCAGAAAATTGAAGAGGAGGAAAGACTCCAAGCTCATTTTACAAGGTCAGCATTATCTTAATTCTAAAACTAGATAAAGACACTACAAAAAAAGAAAAAAAATTATAGGCCAATATCCCTGATGAACATAGATAATAAAACCCTCAACAAAATATTAGCAAACTAAATGGAACAATACTTAAAAAAGATTATACATAGTGATCAAATGGGATTTATTCTGGGAATGCAACATTGGTACAACATTCACAAATCAATAAAAATGAATCACCACATAAGCAAAATGAATGAAAAAAACTATATGATCATATCAATAGACACAGAAAAAGCATTTGATAAAATCCAGCAGTCATTTATGGCAAAAACTCTCAGCAAAGTGGGAATAGAAGGAACATACCTGAACATAACAAAGGCCATGTATGACAATCCCACTGCCAACATCATACTCAATGGGCTAAAACTACAATGTTCCCCTGAAGACTGGGAACAACACAGGGATGTCCACTTTCAGACAAGAAGAATTAAAAGCCATCCAAATTACAAATGAAGAAGTATAACTATCTTTGTTTGAAGATGACATGATGTGGTACAAAGGAAATGTTAAAGATTCTACCAAAAAAACTACTATAATTGATAAATGAGTTCAGCAATGTAGCAGGATACAAATTATTATACAGAAATCAGCTGCATTTTCATATGCTAATAATGAACTAACAGAAAGGGAAACTAGGGCAACAACGCCATTTATGATTGCTTCAAAAGGAGTAAAATTCCTGGGAATAAAAAAACTGCAGAACAAAACTGCTTTTGTTCATAATATCTGACCAGAGAGATTAAAGATCTATATTCAGAAAATTATAAGATACTAAATAAAGAAATTGAAGAAGACACAAGTAAGTGGAAGCACATACCATGTTCATGGATAGGAAGAATTAATATCATTAAAAGCTCCATACTACCCAAAGCAATCTATAGATTTAATGCAATTCCTATCAAGATTCCAATGATGTATTTCACAGAACCAGAACAAATATTTAAAAAATTTATATGGAACCACAAAAAGTCCTGCATAGCAACAGTGATCTTGAGAAAGAAAAACAAAATTGGAGGAATCATGCTACCTTCTATCAAACCATACTATAAGGTCACAGTAATCAAAACAACGTGGTTCTGTCATAAAAACAGACACATAGACCAATGAACAGAATAGAGAGCCCAGAAATAAACCCACACCTCTAATGTCAATTACTATTCAAAAGAAGCAAGCACACACAATGGCCTAACATAGTTTATTCAATAAATGATGTTGGGAAAATTGGACAGATGTGTGCAGAAAAATGAACCTAGGCCACCTTCTTACACCACACATAAGAATAAATTAAAAATGGATTAAAGACTTAAATGTTAGACCCAATACCATTAAAATCCTAGAAGAAAACACAGGCAGCAAACTTTTGGACATTCTTATAGTAATATTTTATCAGATATATCTCTCTAGTAAAGGGAAACACAAGAAAACAACCCAATTAAAAAATGGACAAAGGATCTGTACAGACACTTTTCCAAAGAGGACATACAGACGGCCAACAGACATATGAAGAGGTGATCAGCATCACTAGTCATCAGTGAAATGCAAGTTAAAACCACAATGAGACATCACCTCACAGTGGCCAGAATGGCTACCATCAATAAATCAACAAACAACAAGTGTGGGAAGGATGTGGGGAATAGGGAATATTTTTGCACTGTTGGTGGGAATTCAGACTGGTGCAACCACCATGGGAAGCAGTATGGGAGATACCTCAAAATATTAAAAATAGATTTGCCTTTTAACCCAGCAATCCCTCTTCTGGGTATATATCTAAGAAAACCCAAAACACTAATTTGAAAGGACACTAGCACCCCCTATGTTCATTGCAGCATTATCTACAATCACCAAGATACAGAAGCAGCCCAAGTTCCCCCTAGTAGATGAGTGGATAAAACAACTGGGGATCATTTACACAATGGAATACTACTCAGCCATAAAAAAGAAGAAAATTTTACCCTTTGATACAGCATGGATATAGCTGGAGAACATTATGCTAAGTGAAATAAGCCAGTCAGAGAAAGATAAGTACCATATGATTTCACTCATTTGTGGAATCCAGTGAACAAACTGATCTAACAATCAAAGTAGAGACAGACTCAGCAGGATGACAGCTATGGGGGGAGGATAGTAGGTGGAATGATGGAGCAAAAAGGGAAAAAGACTCATGAACTTGAACTGCAGTGTGATGATTACAGAGGAGGGTATAGGGTATAAGAGGAATAAATGGTAATGGGATAAAATACATCAAAAAGTTTTAAAAAAGAAACTTCTTGGGGGCCTTACATCCTAGCCACTCTGGTGATCAGTTCTTTTTTTTTTGCTAACACCATAATTCCTTGATGGGAATGACTATGCTTGTTATGAACTCTCTATTTTAGAGTCCATGTGAATATTCTCACATATCAGTTAAAAGAACTTTGTGATTTATTACTATAATGAAATCAGAATCATATATTGCATGGTACACTGTGTGAAGATTTCATTTCCAAGAATTCACATACATAAGCAAAAATAATCAATTTTCTGGGTGTGTGTGTTTGTGTGTGACACAGTCTTGGTCTCCTTTCACCTGCTATGTACCATCTGTCTGAGAAAACAAGACACAAATTTGTTATTTAGCATTCTCATAAATGACATGAGGAGAAATAGAAAGCAAATTAGCTATAAGGTCCAGAGAAGACATTATTTTGATGATTGAAAAATGTTAAAGGAGACAAGTAGCTGGCATCTTGAAGAGCAACCTAAAACTGAATCTTTGCAAGAAGGAAATTGTTTGTACAACAGAATGAGAGCAAGATCCCAATGCAGGGTTACCTGCTGAGGAAGGGTAAAAGCCCCACAAAGTGAAGAATGACTTGCTATATATTAACTATACATGAAGTATAAGGGTTTAAACACAAACCAGCAACATGATAAGTACAAACCAGCAAAAGATCATCAGCGATGCCCACAAAAGAGCACAGGGAAAGGACTGTAGAATCACCTCCTACAGTCAGCTGGTGCTGCAATTCCTTCTCGTTTGCTACAACATTATGTCTCACTGAGAGAGATGGTACTTGAAATGTCACTACAGTGTGGCCCACTGCATCATATTTTACGAGGATCTGTAGTAAAATTATTTATTTCAGATTAGAAGCATCTTGAATCTTGCAAATTAAATGTTTCTTTCTTTGGTTTCTAAGAAACTCACAGCTGAAATTGAAATCTATCACTGGTAAATGTGTTGGACTTTATGGAAATTGTAGCTAGCTAAAATATATTCTGCCCTTTCTGAGTCAGAAGAGAGCATTCATTTATTATCTCTGTTAATTCACACTTCAACTGTATGTGGTAGGGATTAATATTACTCCCTTTTTACTGGCTCCCCCCCTTTTTTCTTCACTGTAGTTTAGCCAACAGATGTCACCTGACCAAAATCGAGACATCACTTTACCAAAATCGTACCACTAACAGAGAAGGAGATTTATTCCTGTGATTGAATTTGTAACCACTAAGAAGTATTGTTATTGCTTAATCTTACCGTTATTATTTTTGTGCAAGTTTATTTGTTTTTTTTTCTCTTTTACTGTACTTAACTCTGTCAACAGCTGCCAAGGTCTTTTTGTACTAGAGAGGACACAAACATCTCAAAATAATTAAAGAATTTAATCACAAAGAAAATGGAATGAACCCAAACATGGAGATGACCAAGGTTCTTGGTTAACTGAAAACTCTCTGTTTCCTCTCCTGTTGTTGAAAATACATTTTTAAGCAAGTTAATGTTAAACATTTGATATTCTCGAGATATCCCGAGACCTTGAAAATAGCCAATTCTGGACTTTTTCTACCCAAATAAGAAAGCCAAATAGAGATTCAGATGGTGAACATTAGGTTAATCTCACTCAGTAGCCCATTTTTTTTTTTTACCTCTTTTTCACTGGCCCTTGCATCACTGCAATCATATTGTGCCACAACAAAATTAAAATTTGTCATGGTTCTCCCTCCCAGTGGGTCCCTCCTGGTAAGTCTAGTACCCACCTAGAACTATATATAGTTTTTACAATATTATTGACTATGTTACCTCTGCTGTACTTACTTCACATCTCCATGTCATTTTGTAACTACTTAATCTCTTCACCTTTTCAACCCACCCCCAACTCCCTCCCCTCTGGCAACTATTAGTTTACTATCTGTATCTATGAGTTTGTTTCTGTTTTGTTTATTTTGTTATTTCAATTACACCTATAAGTGAAATCATTTAGTATTAGTCTTTCTTTGTCTCTCATGGATTTTTAAGATAACTTCTGACCAATTAAAACTATCATGTTAAAACTAATAATATAGCCCTGGCTGGCATAGCTCAGTGGGTTGAGCGGGGGCTGTGAACCAAAGCATCGCAGGTTCGATTCCCAGTCAGGGCACATGCCTGGGTTGCAGGCCACGGTCCCCAGCAACCGCACATTGATGTTTCTCTCTCTCTCTCTTTCTCCTTCCCTTCCCTCTCTAAACATAAATTAATTAATTAATTTAAAAAAACTAGTAATAAAAAGTCAATTCTCTTTCCCACCTCAGTGACTGATCAATCTCTCAGAGAATATTGTTCTGAGCTGTCCCTCTTTTCCTCGCACCACTCGTCTACTGTCACAGAAAACCATGCTTCTTTGGCCTACAAATGCATCCCAAATGAGCCCTTCTTCACACTCCCACCATCACCACATGGACCACTCATGTTCAAGGAACCCCTCCTCTGACTAGAAGTTCTGCAGTCGCTTCTTACCTGGTCTTCCTATTCCACTCCTTGCTTTCTGCCTTCCCTTCAGCACAGCAGTCAATGATGGATTTAAAGTGTACGTAAATTTGTATAAATGTACACACCTCTTCTGGTCGAAGTCTCGCAGCAGCACCCCAGTGAAATCCAGTGACTTACAAAGACTAACAAGGCTCTACATGGACTTGCCCCCATTTGACCGTCTCTCATAATACTAGGCCCTTCACTGTCCCTTTGCTTCCCTTGATTGCACCAGGCATGTTCTCAGGCCTTCTGAGCTCCTTTCTCTTGTTGTTTCAGCACACTGCTTATCTTCTGGGCACTCTTCCTCATTCTTTTATGTTTTTGTTTAAATATCATCTACTCAGTAAAGCTTTTCCTTGCCACATTGTTCAATGATGCAAGTTCTCCTCTCCCTAATCTTTGGTCCTACAAATTCACCTTATCTTATCCTGCTTTTCCTTTTTTCTTGAGTACTCAATGTTCATTGTAATTCGCTCATTTAAAAAAAAAATTCTAACTCTTCTTCTCTCCATTAGACCATAAGCTGCATGAAGACAAGGGCGTTTGTTTTGTTCACTGATGTATGCCAAGCACCAAGGAGAGTGGTTGGCCTCAATAAATATTTGTTGAATGAATAAATAAATAAAGGCTCTATGTGTATATTAGACAGCTGAGTTAATACACTGAAAATTTGATTATTTGTTAAATGAGTTTACTTTCATATTAGATGGCTATTTCTCCTAAAAGAAGAATATAAAGTCAGTTCTAAAATTATAAACACTTCAAAATTCACAACAGGATCTGATTAAATCAACCATGTCCTAGAAACATAATGTAAGGTAATTTTCAAATAAGAGGATAAATTTGTGGCCTTTGTATATACTTAAACATTTATGGTCAAGTAATGTCAAATGAAAACAGAACACCAAACGTTCTATGGAGGGAACATACGATTTTTGTTGGCATCAATTCGGGGAGACACCCCTGTTTCCTTCTCAGCCCATGTGGCTCACATGGGCTGTCCTTGCTCCGGAGATCAGTGTGTGACCCAGGAATGGCTAGTCAGAATTGTCTGACTTTCTCTGTATGCGATTGCTTCAAGGGTACACTTGAACACAAACCGGGCAGTGAATCATTGAACTTTGTGGTAGCTATTGGGAAACATGTGCTTTCTCTCTGTTGTGATTACCAGCTCTAAGAGTAATGAAAGCTTGGAATTCCCATTCATTATCTTTGCAAATGAAGCCAACAAAAGGATAGAAAAGCTAAGAGGTGAAGAAAAAGGAGATCAATTTCAGACAACACTGTTTAACTCCTGGATCTATCTAATGCATTAGATCCTTTTCCTTCTGGCTGGAAGTATTCTGACTAGGACAATCATACTGATTACAGCTATGTAGCACTTAGGTTTTAAAAATTAAGAAGTATTTAAGTGTATGTGAAGTCTTAGTTATTTCTCCGAATTGACAAAAAACAGAGATTTTATAAAATTTGATAAATAATTCTTTTATGGTGAAACGATTCTTTTTTTTCCATTTTCCTTGTAAAATTGGAATAAAAGTAAAAAGTAAACTCTGCAGGTAATTGAAGGTTTTTGCTGTTTAAGCTTTAGGTTAATGCAGCTTTTGCTGTCAGCTGTCTTACTGCTTTGACAAATGTATAAACAACACTTACTCTATAATTTTGTGTTTGGATTGTACGGAGAAATCGCAGTAATCCACTCCAATGTCTGTGAAGTCCACAAAGGTAGAGGACAAAATCTGGAACGCCCGAAGATTTTTTTCCTTGAGCTTTCGGCATACGTTAAATCCGTCGACAATTTCCGAATCTCCCCCAGTAACTGTTTGTTTTATGCAGTGGAGAAGCTGAACCTTCAAAAAGACATAAAGAGAAATACGTTTTAAAATAGAAGAGAAATATGTACTTTCATTTTTGGACACAGTATTTAAAGAAAGCTACAGAAAGATATAGATGCACTAAAATTGACCAACCTCTTTCATTTGTTACTGTCAGCAGAGAAAAGGGCAAGGGAGAAAAAGTTGCTTGCTATCAATATTTTATAGTTCAAACATTGTTACAGTTGAAGACACGGACGCAGGCATGCTAGTGTTCACTCATGAACAAAAGGCACAGAGGATAATCGCTGCAGGGAGCTAGCACTTCATGTTGGGTATTTATGCGTGTGATGTTGGCTTTACAAAGGAGGTGGGATTTCATCTGGGTTGAGGAGGATGGGAACGATGTTGAATATGTAGAATAGAATGGAGAGAGAGAATCACACCCCTGGGTATCAAAAAGTTTGGCTTCAGCAGAGGGTCACACCTGGGAATAGTAGATCCGGTGGAAAGGTAATTTAGAACCTCATCACGGAGAGTCTTGACTGTCAGATGAAGGATATTGGACTTTGGTGCTGAGAGGAGGATGGTGAAAGGCTTTTGAGTGTGGAAATAAAGACTGAACTGGAGAATGTCAGTCCGGTGGTGGTACATGGGATAAATTATTTAAGGTGGGAAGCAGTGAGAGTCTAATGCGATAGTTCACGTGTAAGGGTAAGAAGGTAGTGAGGTGGAGTGGTCTATGAGGATGAATGAACCCAAGAAACCAAAGGATAGTAGTTATTTTGACTAAGATTTAGGAGAAAACATAGCATTTAACATTATTTCATTTTGAAAAGCAAAACATAGTAAACATTTTTTTAATCGAAGTTTATTTATTTGGTTATATTACTCCTCTTGGCAAGTCAGTATGGATGGGTTATTTTTAATACCTATAGTTAGACAATGATTTTCTACTGAGGGAAACTAAAACTGTTCAATTGTGAAAACTTTATGCTTACTGAGTAAAAAAAAATGTTTAACAGTTCTTATAGAAGGGAAGAGGCAAATATGATCAAATATCCAGACTAGGGGGATGTGATTATGAGTGGGGAAAATATCCATTTACTTGCCTATCTCCATATTGTCTAGAACAGCTCTGTTCATCTGAACTTTCTATAATGATGGAAGCGCAGTCACTAGACCCACATGGCTCTGGTGCACTTAAAATGTGGTTACTATGACCCAGGAGCTGAATTTTAGATTTTATTTAATTTTAACTAATTTAAATTAAAATTTAAATAGTCATTTGTGGCTTGTGACTACTGTATGAAATAGTGCAGGTCTAGAACACAAATCCTACCTCCTTCCAAAACTGCATACATTTTGTTAATATATTAAATCTTATATACGCTTATTCTCAAATTATGACCACATAATTTAGATTTATTAAGCCTTTACTACAGTACTTAGAATTTATACTTTCATCTCCATTTTATAGGTGAAGAAATTTAGTGAGACCCAGAGCTGAAAATTATCAACCAGCTAGTACAACTCAGCTAATAGGTGGTAACACCGGTATTCAAGCTTTGGTCCCTTTGTCTCAAAATCCTCAGGCAGCAAGTTTCTTTCCTATAAAGAGGGAAATCTCTTTACAGTATTCCTAATAATTCAGTATTGTGTGGTGTGTATCTATGTGTTTTGTAAACTTTAACTTCCATTTTACATTGACAATAACTTATTTTCTGATGTTAGGAGAGAACTGGTCTCAATTAATAATAGTTCAGCCCTTAAATCGATGCAAGTTTTTTGAAACTAAGAAAAATATGTGCCTAAGCTGACCGAGTCATTGTAGAAAACCCTCTCATTACCAGGGCACTGAGGGGAGAAACAGCATGATTAAAAGAAACAAAATGAAAATCCCACCTTCAAATCTTCCAAACTCCAAGAAGGCAAAACAATAGCATAACTTTGTCTCTGGGAGAATCAGAGTTCTTTAAATCCTTTTAGACTTTGCCATAATGAAGTCATAGAGTATTTCAAACATAAATCTTTAAGAAAGGTCAACTGATGTCTTTTACATCTGGCAAGGCCAAGTCATAATCTTTTCTCGTAGACTTACATTTTAATGTAATCTTATGAAAGAGAACGCTGATGGAGCCAGACAATGCTTTCACTGCTAATTGAAAAGGAAAATATATGCCTGATGTGTAGAAAACCCAATTTTATTTCATGTAAGTCATTCAGAACCAAAAATATTTTCTTTCTAAATGTTGCTTTATGGCAGCATGTGACTCTTGGCCCAGACAAAGAAGTCAGCGAAGCAACATCTGTGTTCCATTAAAGCCGTCTCCTTGTCCCTGCCCCATGTGATCTAAGTTGGTCAAACTGAACTCTCAACAGGTAACTTATCCAGATCATTGCATCTGGACTAAAAGAGTACTGACTAATTCTGCTTGTTGTAAAAACACTCCAATTTAGGGACAAAAGCCCCTCAATAATTCAAAAGGGAAACTTGAGCAATGCACAAAGAGTGCCTACATTGAAATTATTCTGCTATTAGAATCTGGACATTTTGGGAATCACGTTTTATTTAAAAAATCTTCTACTGGGTCATTGAACTTTGGATGTTTCATTTGCTGATGCAGACAGGCACAAATTTCTGGCTTCCCCCTGAACCCCACTCTTTATAGCGTATCTGTTAAGTCTCTGTTGCATGAAATGTGTTAAGTCTTGAGATATAGAGAAATCTAAGCTTAACTTCCTAAATCTGAAGAGTTTGTAATATATGACAATGTCTATAAATAATCATCACATTACATAGATTATGGAAATTAGAAAGTCCAACTCAAGACCCATATGGTGCAGTGAAAAATGGAGGCCAGGGTTCAAGTCCAAGTTCCCTATTAATCAGATGTCACCCTGTGAAAATATTTAACCTTGCTGTGTGTCATTTCCTCATCTGACATGAAAAAGACATGATCCATCCTGTCTACCTTAAAGGAATGTATCAGATAAAGTCATATAAGTAAAAAATGCTTTGAAAAAGTATAAAATGCTATGAAAATGTCAAGCGTTATACTCTACTTCAGGGATATTTATGAAGTCATTTAATCACTTTTCCATAGGCTTTCAATTTTAACCCAGAAACAAACCTAAACTCATAAAAACCAGCAGATAATTTAAAAATTCAAATAGAAGTGTGGTTGTCTAGTCTATTTTTTAAAACTTTATTGCCTCTAACTTCTTCAGCCTACCTTGAACAGATGAACTGAGCTGGTTAGTTTGGCTTTTAATGATGAGGGTTTTAGAAAGTTTCTGAACCACAGTTAATGAATCACATTGCATGTCTCTTCCTGTCCCCAAACCCCACCAGCAAAGGTGACGGTAGTGGGCATTTCGGTGTCCCATTTTACCTTCATTAACTAAAGAATTGTCCCAAATTTCCACGTCCATTTACCTTTGAAGATACTAATTTCTGTATAATATTTCATTTAGTACCATTTAGTTCTAAAAATAGGAACAAATGGGGGAATGGAAACAGGGGAGGGAGTGGGAAGGGTTGGGGTGGTAGGGAGGGGTGGGGGAAAAGGCAGAAAACTGTACTTGAGCAACAATAAAGAAATAAAAGTGCACATTACTGTGATAAAAAATAAAATAAAAACAGGAACAAAATATATTTTGAAAGGTAGTTTCCTAACCATTTATTTTTTGGTTTAGCAGAATCATGCTTTTGTAAAAACCATGCTTTTGGTTTTGCAGCTGGTTTAATAAAAAGATAATTTTGTAATAATTTAGTGGAAGAGGGCCCCGGGCACTCTCTTGAGGGCTCTGTGGCTCCATGCTGAACATGCCCACCCTGATGAGGAATCTGATAGATGGGGGAGGAGATGGTTTCTAAAACCTGACAAGGATGTTCTGCTCCTTGCATTTACACCCCCTTGTAGTCCATCTTTGCAGCTTCTTTCATAAAAGGTGGACTCTGCTTCCTTCCTTCTTGAATCCGGGCTAAACTTGTGATTTGCTTTGACCAAATAGCATGGCAGAAGTGACCTTGTGTTGATTACTAGCCTGGGTCTCGAGAGGCCTTGTAGATTTTGGCTTGCTCTCTGGAAATACTGCCAGCTGCATGTGCTTCAGCCCAGGCCAGCCAGCTGGAGGAAGATGCGATCGAGAAAGTGGAGTGGAGCAGCCCCCAGCAGACCCAGCAGCAGCAGAACTGCCTCAGGAATGCAGCCCAAATTGTAAAAACATGACCTAAGCAAGTGGTTGTTCTTTTAAGCCACTAAGTTATGATGTGGGGATTTTTTTTTCAGTAATAGCTAATATGAATGATGGCCATATGACTTTGTGGGGAAAACCCTACATTGTTCTCTTGTTTTATTTTTTCTTTTAACTCTCTTGGGAATGATAAACGTGTGAAAACACCTCAAGATGTACTGCTGTCCTAAAATGTCTTGGCAAAGCAAAAAGTCCACTAGTTACAGGGAGAAACAAAAAATGTTAAAAAGTATACAAGAAAATCTTTTATCTCTTAGGAATGTGAAGCTCTTCAGGATTTAGGTACAGAGGTTCTTTGAGTTTGGAGAAAGAAGATCTACATAACACAAATTGGCTATATAATATAATCTAGGCTCACAACGGAGGATATTGGTCCTTGGCCTGCCCTGTGGAATGCGTTGAGGCTCACCTTACCCCAGGTGGATGGTGGAGAGCTGGATAATCAGTGTGAAAGCTTAGCTTCCCAGTTGTGTAAGCCACATTGTTTGCATCGAGTTTATCTTGCACTTGCCAAGTATGTCTGTAAAATACAAGAAACATGTGTTTAAACAGGCCATAGCCAAGCCAGAGGAAATGTGTTAAAATGAACTTGATACATGGGGGAAATGGAAACTTTTCGTTTTATGAAATAATTGCCACAATGATGATGAGCCAAGGAAGAGAGTCTGACCTTTCTTTGTCTAAAGTAACCATTTCCGAATTAGTCTCTCTCCATTGCTCTTCTCTCCAAAACAGGGTACGATCACCTATTGCACAGAGTTTATAAAGAGGTATATGTGGAATTTTAGATTGTTTTTTATTTAATACCTTTGTAATGTTGGTAATCACCACCTCTGTCAATCTAATTTCAAAAAGATTTCCGTCACTCTCAACTAAAACCTCTTACTTATTAAGAAGTTTCTTCTCATTCAACATGTTCCCCTGTCCTTTGTGTTTCTGAAAATTGGCAGCTAAATGCAGAAGCGTGGACAAATTCTATTTTCTCTCTTTGGCAAAACTGTAGATGCCATTATCTTCTTCTATTGCAGGACCCAGGACGTCTGGAAGTCTTTCTCTTTGTAACATCGTGCACTTTTATTAAGATCTCCTTTCTCTGAACTACAATTTGGTTTCCCCATACAATAGCTTGTATAAGGTGATGAGAAAATGCTCGATGCTTTCCCTTTATTTACAGTTTTTGCAATGTCGTGAGTTAATTTTCTACCGCTCTAAAATGAATGACACACAGACACGGGCAACAGTGTGGGGACTGGCTGTGGGAGAAGGGGGTGGAACAGGCAGAGGAGGCAAAGGGGGAAAGTTGGGACAACTGTAAAAGAATAACAACAAAAATTTTTAAAAAGATGAATAGGTTTTTTAAAAATAACAGTATTGATAAGAATGTATTAACACTAGATAGAAGTAGTGTTTTCAAATCATCGTCGATGTACTAAATGACATAGAAGTGCATATTTCAAAGTGGTTAACTTGATGTTACATCGACTTTAAGCTCATTAGCGAAAAATAGCTTGGCTCAGAAGTTGAAAAGTGTTAGTTAACAACAACGACGACGACGATGACAACAAACCCTGGGGATTACTGGCAACCCTGTGACAAGGAAACAAAGTGTGATTCAGGTTTTGTAAGGTGTTTCCCTGGGAAGATTAAGACGACGGGCCACCGGAAGGAAACAGTGTTCTTAAATGAACCCAAGGCAGTGTGACAAAAGCGTCACTGCATGTGCGCATCGTGTTATTGCTGTTACAATGTTGATTTATTAATTTCTGTTTACACTTGTGGAATCATTCTCAATAAATATATGTTAAGCACTTGTTCTATTCCAGGCATTGTTTTGCATTGGGGCTAGACAGACCAATGACCAAATCTAATATCACACAGAGATAAGTGCTATAAAAACTGAAAGCAGGGTAAGGAGATAGGGTTGGAGGCCAGAAGAATATCATGGCAGAAACGATGCTTTTGGAAGTGCTCTAGAAAGAGCTGGAATTTTTCACAGAAATTTGAATAAAATCAGGGAAGGAGAGGCATGAATTTCTGGGACATGTATTTTAGACAGCGGAATCTGAAGCGAAAAGGTTGAGTTTTCTCATTCTCTGAGGTTGAGAATAACACTACCTAGTTTGCTCTCCTTTTTTCCCCTCATTTAAATTTAGGATGGAAAGTCCGTGTGTTGCAGGGAGGGTTAAAGAGCTATCCACTTGTGGCCATAAACTGCAAAGAGACCCAGTGAAAAGTGGAGGAGTATACATCGCCTGCTGCAGCTCATCTCAAGTATGAGTCAAGCAATCCATTATATATGGTGACTGTGGCCAAGAAATACATACTCTCTACAAAGGTCATGCCACTCTACGTCCCATACATAGTACAGATTCAGATGTTGTCAACATCAGCATTCCAAGAATTATCAACACTTAGGAAGGAATTTAAGGAGATGAAAAAATGAATTTCCTCAAGTTGCAGAATATATATTTAGTATCTTTTGACTAAGAAGATACTGCTGTTGACACTGTCAGTAGGAAATGACTACATTTAAATTATCTTTTCAAAACTGAGGATAGTTTTGCATTGATTCATCTACATTCTCCTTCCTGGTTTCTCCTACAATCAAGAGTAAGCTAACTGAGTTTTGCTGCAGCCGAGAGCTGGCTGAGATTCACGGTGCAAGCTTTAGCAGGGAACAACTCTCTTCTTTGTTTGACATTAACCGGCTTCTGCAGGGAAGGGGCCTGTGACTTGGCTTCCTCAGAGCAGCTCTCCGGCCCTCTGAGCTAACTGGCAGAGGATGACAAACATTTTTTAGCTCTAAAGTATCTTAGACGTGGTATAGGGCATATAGTCTGAAAGTCTGTGCTCATACACAATGATAAATCCTGGGAAAGGAGCTCGCCAATTCCAATCACAAAACATTCTCCTAATAGTCTTAGCATAAGTCTGGAAAAATCCTAGACATATCACTTGGTCTATCTTTCCTTATAGAAATGAATCATTTCAGGGAGGCTGCTGCTGAGGGTCTATGACTCTAAGCTTTCACTTATCCATCTCAAATCCAAATCTCCAATGAAACACAGCAGAAATAAACACAAACACAATCCATCGGCTTGCGTAGAAATGAATTTTTAAAAGCCCACTTGTGGAGCTTGAGTGAGATGAGGGTATACTTACGCGCATCTCTTATTAGAGACATACTCTAACAGTGTTCCAAGTAAGGCAACTACTCAAGTAGGTTATCAAGAATTCTTATGACTGAGGCAGAAATGCAGGGCCAGATTCTTCTGAAGCTGAAGAGACAAGCTCAGCACAGCATCTTAACCCAGTGGTTGAGACTTGCCTGGTATTGTGCTACACATAACCCCGCTTTTGCCTAAGATGCAGTTTTAAAGAAAGCTGAACAAACAAAGATGCTATTGTCAACAAACCACTGAGCTAAAAGTACAAGGTGTCATTCTCAACATTTAATTAGAACTTTCCCTTATATTTTTCTCTATTCAAGGGTTTTGTCAAAAGCTCCTGTATATGAAAAAAATATTTTTAGAGAATATTTTATTGGTTCTTGGTTTTAAAGCTAATTTATTAGACTTGCCATAATCTAGATGGCCAATCATAGATATCACTATATTTCATGATATTAATAGTATTTGACGGCAAATTAAAAACCTTCAGAGTTTATAGGATGCTTAAATATTGTTTTCACTAGATTTGTACCTTATACCTTTGATGATAGTTTTTTAAAGATTCTATTTATTTATTTTTAGAGAGAGGAGAAGGGAGGGAGAGCAACACTGATGAGAGAGAGAAACCTTGATTGGTTGCCTCTTGTATGCGTCTGGACCGAGGACTGAACCTGTAACCTGGGCATATGCCCTGACCGGGAATCAAACCATAGACCTTTTGCTTTGTGGGACAACGTCCAGCCAACTGAGCCACACTGATCAGGACTTGATTTTGTTACTCTTTCAGTTAGTGGTTTACACTTGGAAAATCATGCTGGATCCCTCTGTAATCTTTTTTCATTTTTTATGAAGTACTACTTACATAAAAAAGATGTGCTCTACCTGCAACCTGGATTTATGTCACCAGTAGGTGCAACCCCCAATGTTGACCTGCTACAAGCTCTTCTTGTCAAGTTGTAAAAAAATATCCTTTTTCCATGTTTTAATGTTTCAATTCTTTTGAACATTATTACTATCCCAAGAGACTGAAAACATAATGTTCATATCTTATTTTTAATTTTTAAATTTTAACATGCAAAATGACTCACTCGTAATAATAAACAAAAAGTTTTATAGTTAACCATCCAAAGGATATTGTAATGTGTATTATCTGTAAGTATAGTTGTGATATGCCACATGTGACTTCCCAGACGCAGTCCCTCAGCAGAGCACCAGACATTTATTTTTCCATTATCCTTTACTAGACTCATGCAATGGGCTGGAATGGAGGATACAGAAGGGAGCAGAATAGATTTATACCTCATGAAACTTCCAGTGTATGAGGAAAACAAATTAGTGTGATTAATCTTTCTTTTTTTAAAAGAATTTATTTATTTATTTATTTATTTATTTATTTATTTATTTTAGAGAGATGGGGAAGAGAGGGAGAAAGAAAGGGAGTGAAACATCAATGTATGGTTGCCTCTAGCACACCCCATACTGGGGATATGGCCTGCAACCCAGGATGTGCCCTGACTGGGAATCAAACCAGCAATGCTTTGGTTCACAGGCCTGCACTCAATCCACTGAGCGACACCAGCCAGGGCCTGATTAATCTTTCATAGCTAAAATACAAGGTGTTAGGGGAGCAAAGAAGTGAAGATTAAAGGGAGACCTGAAGATTGAATAGGATTTGCCTAGGAGAGAAAAGGCTGTTGCAGGCAGAAGAAATAGCTTGTCAGGAGGCCCTATGGAGGGAGAAAATGTGGCCTCACAGAAGAAGTAAGAGAAGTTCAGTCTGGGCCGAAGCAGAAAGTTTACTCTGTGTCTACTTTTGGCTTTCCTTCAAATTTCTGCTTCCCTTACTGTCCTGTGAAGTCTTACAAAAATTACCTCATTACTTTAGGGAACTGAGTTTGAACATATTCTTTATCTCATAGCAATTAACTCTCTATCAAAAATGTTTTTGAATGAAAACATGGACTCTATAATAGTAAATTGTGTTATTTTCCTGATTGTCCAACTATATTTTTAATCCCAACATAAATTATGTATTTTAGGTGTATTTCAGTTGTGACTACTTTAGCCATCCATTATCATTGTCTCGTTTCTAGGGGAGGGTTATGGTTATTTGTAAACAATAGTTGGCAAAATAATTAAGGGTTTTTTTAATTACTTTTATTTTTTTAATTTTATTTTAATCATTGTTCAAGTACAGTTTTCTGTCCTTTACTCCCATCCCAGCCCACCCACCCATCCCTCCCTACCTCCCTCCCATTTCAACCTCCCTAGTTTTTGTCCATGTGTCCTTATACTTGTTCCTGTATACCTTTCCCCTTTTCCCCTGAAATTCCCTCCCCTCTCTTGGACACTGTCAGCCTGTTCTCTATTTCAGTGTCTTAGGTTATATTTTACTTGTTTGTTTGTTTTGTTGTTTAGGTTCCTGTTAAAGGTGAGATCATATGGTATTTGTCTTTCACCGCCTGGCTTATTTCTCTTAGCATAATGCTTTCCAGTTGCATCCATGATGTTGCAAAGGGTAGGAGCTCCTTCTTTCTGCTGCATAGAATTCCATTGTGTAAATGTACCACAGTTTTTTGATCCATTCATTTACTGATGCGCACCTAAGTTGCTTCCAGCACTTGGCTATTGTAAATTGTGCTGCTATGAACATTGGGGTGCATAGGTTCTTTTGGATTGGTATTTCAGGGTTCTTAGGATATAATCCTAGCAGTGGAATTGCTGGGTCAAAAGGCAGATTCATTTTTAGTTTTCTGAGAAAATTCCATACTGTTTTCCATAGTGGTTGTACCAGTCTGCAGTCCCACCAACAGTACACTAGGGTTCCCTTTTCTCCACAACCTCTCCAACACTTGTTGTTTGTTGCTTTGTTTATGATGGCCATTCTGACTGGTGTGAAGTGATATCTCATCGTTTTAATTTGCATCTCTCTGATAGCTAGTGATACTGAGCATCTTTTCATGTGTCTCTGGATCCTCTGTGTGTCCTCCTTGGAGAAGTGTCTGTTCAAGTCCTTTGCCCATTTTTTAATTGGGTTGCTTGTCTTAGAGTGGAGTAGTGTAAGTTCTTTATATATTTTGGAGATTAAACCCTTGTCTGAGGTGTCATTGGCAAATATGTTTTCCCATACAGTTGGTTCTCTTTTTATTTTAATACTGTTTTCTACTAAGGTTTGTTTTTAAAAATCATTATCTTTTAGGTCTATTTGCATTATGGACACATATTTACATTGCATTTATTTCTAAATATGAAAAAGTTCATACCATTTTTTAGGTGAGAATTAATATTCCCAAACACAAACTAGAAAAACAGAAGTAACCTTTCTCATGTATTCTTACTCAACCCACTAAATTTATATGTTAATTTCCATGAGATAGAAACATGTAAAGTAATCAAGGAAGATTCTGAGTCTATGATGCTGACATAGATTTTAATTTCTCTGAATTCTCCCAGCAAAACATCTGGAGTGTAAACCCCAAAACACAGGGACAACATTGAATCAAAATTAGGTGACAAGATATATCCATGACTCCCACTCCGCAGATGAGCAGGTGGAGACAGACCTTCCAAAGTCATAACATGTGGTATCAGCAACTGTGTAGGAGAAAGCAGAGGCAAGCAAGCAGGTACCTGAAAGAGCTGAAACATTTTCAAATTGCTGACAGATATTTAATGGAAAATGCAACAGGGCAATTTGAGAATGCCAATTAAACCTGAGAGGGGGTTTTCACATTCCAGTAGAGCTGAGCACAAGAAGTTCATGACTGGAATATTCTGGGCCCTATGATCTCTTATAAATTTATGGAACTCCCTTCCATGATTACATTTTCTTCTGAAAAAACAAAACAAAACAAAACACTCCCAGCTGATCAGTAGGGACAAAGTAATGAGGAGGTCCAGATGAAAGTGAAGGAGAGGAACCAGGAGGTCTTAGAATGCCATCAGCCACAGTTTTGAAATACAGCTTAAAATTGTAAGTTGCAAGGGTTTCTGAATCATATTTCTCTTTAATAGTTAAGAAAACAGATTTCACATAAAAATTAGCAATATAAATGATTAAGATTTAGTGTCATAGTTATTTTTCTAGAAAAGAGAATAAATAGCAGAATAGTGTCCCTATAGACAATACATGTCAGAAAAATATTCCCTCAAAAGATTATATATATATTTATATTTCTAATTTCTGTTTTCTACTTATAGCTATATAATGAAACAAAATAAATTACACAATATGTTAAATGATACAATATATCATTAATAAATGATATAATATGTTAAAAATAACCTACATGAGATTAGAAATTCAAAAAGAAGGTGATATATTCAGACAAAAATTTTAAAAACCATTTAAGTATGAAGACTAGACTGGAAAGAATGCAAGATCAAATAAGCATAACAGATAGTGCCTTTGAAGATAAAAGGGAGAAAAAGTTAAATGTCAAAAAAAAGAAGAAATAAGATGGATTTCAGAGAAAGTAACAAGAAAATAGGGAAAGACTATTTAATATATGCAGGTTAGGAGTCCTTAAATGAAGTAACCCAAAGTAAAGAACAGAGCAAATAATAAAAACTAAAATTAAAAAAAAATTGAAGTTAAAAACAAAGATTTGAAACTACATATTGAGTGACCAAATTATACACTCTCTTAAAAATTGTCCCAGAACAACCAACAACACATAGTCTGTAAAATTATGGGTCTTAAAAAGATACATATATATATTTGGTGTCATCCAGGTACAAAATGTCAAATTACTTGGAAAGAAAAAAAAATTAGATGACCAATAAAACCATAGTGCACATATTAAAGATGCTGTTGGCCAAGAATTTTATATTTAGCCAACTTGATTTTCAAGTGTAAAGGCCTAAAAGTGCTGTCAACATGTAAGAATTCAGAGAAAATTGTTCCCATGAGTCCTTCCTGAGGAATTTACAAGAGAATGAGCTTCAGACAACTGAAGTGAGTAGTAGTGACACATCGACATAGCAGTGGTGCTGATGACTAGATTTGTATTTACTAACAGAACTGATTACAGGGAAGGGAAACACAGATACCCCAAAACTGAAAAGCTGGGAAACCAAACCATAGTGCTAAGTGATGTGCACTTGGGAGATAATATTATAAGCCAAAATAGGTGGAAAATATCATAAAATTCAGAAGAACCATTACTTTTGGGGACAAAAGAGAGGTGTGTGATGGGTGGGGATATGCAGGCGGGTTCTGGAGCTGCAGGCAATGTTCCAATGACCTGGATTGTGTTCAGAAGTGTTTGCCTTGCTATAATTTACTGAGCTACACTTTCATTTTATGTAATTTTTATGTATCTGGACTATATTTTACCATGAGAAGTATTTTTTAAAATTTATTTTTAAAGTTTAATGATACTTCCAATAATGAAAATGAAGACAGGTATATATAGAAAAGTAACTACCTCTGAAAAGTAAAGATAAAGGAAAGTGTTATAGAAATTTTCTCCAAAGTCCCAAAGGCCTTCATTATGAACAACTTAGAATGCAATGCATTGCAAAATAATAATAATAATTATTATTATTATTTATGAAAATTCCTTTGCATAGGAGGTCAAATTTTGCTGAATTAATTTCATATGAGCAAGAATTGGATGCTAGTTTAGATTACTGATGTGAAAGACTTAAATATAAACTTTATCTTCCCTTGTGATGAGTTATCTGATTTTCTGTTGATTGTCATTTTGCCTTTGCATAAAGATTTGCCTATAATTGACCTTAATAGGTGGAAAGGAAATTGATAATCTGGTGCTGTTGTTATAATTTAATTTAAGAAATTTGTACATTACACCGTGAAATATTCCCTGGTGTCTGAGCAATAAATATGAGTAGAAATCAAATTTGATAGTCAACATTGTTATGGTATTAGGAACTATAGGGGAAATGTTCAGTAACAATATGGCCCTTGTACCATAATGTGAAGGAGGTACTGCAGACTGTTGAGTCAAGGAAACTTGGGTTTGCAGCCTGATTGTTCTACCTGTTTCCTTACCTCTAAAATGAGGCCAAGGATTCTTATAAGAATTGAGAAAAAATCAAGAAAATGATGGTAAAGCATTTAGCCCAATACTTAGCACATCAAAGATGCTTAGTAAAAAATTATTTTCCCGCTCCAACAGTAACAGCTGCCTGCGCTGCCTGCACAGAGTACAACCAAGGAAGCAATGGGGTTCAGGCTTGTGGAGAAGCAACTACATTATTAGGGTATCTCATAAATTTCCTCAAGTGATTTCTGGAGGAGCATGAGACACAGAAGTTCTTTTTCCTTCCATTTGTGAGATGACCTCATACTCAAGTGGTTTAGTTGGCAGCAACTTTAATGACAGTGAACCCTGATATTACAGAGGAAACCCCAGGGACCGAGACTTGGCTGATAACATAAGCTGGGTTCACAATGGCTGAAAGAACATAGCTTGTAATTCTGCTTAGGAAACCCTAATACTCACAAAAACACACATTTTAAAGGCCCCTGCCCCGAGTCAGACACTGTGCTTGGTACTAAATCTTAAAACAGCTCATTAAGAAATCCCTGTGTGAACTTTTTACAAAGTGGGATGGAATTACAACTAAATTCAGAACTCAGACAAGTTTTCTTTCCTTCTTCCTGAGTCTGAATTGCTTTTAGGTTTTGATTTGATTTTTTTTTCATAACTCAGAAGCCATTTTTATTCAGGATAGGCTCTGTGGTTTTCTCAAGCAATTTCTTGGCTAGAACTTCAACGATGGGTAAACTTGTTCTTTTCTTTCCCCGTTCAGCCACCACACTTCACAAATGTTTTCTGGTAACATGTATATCAGCCGAGTAGCTACCTCCAAGGCAGTTTTGGAGGCAGTGCTAATGGTAGTAGTAATTTCTAAGGGCCCAGATGCCATCAAATAATAATATTTTTCACCTATACCCCCTTAGTCTCGAATACGACCTCATGTGTGAGATGCTGCTGTGCTGGCATACAGAAATGCTGGCAGAAATACTTGAAGTCTCCAGAAGCCATTTCAGTTTTCTTAATTCTTAACTGGACTGGCTGGCATACTTGACAAAACGCCCACTAGAAATCTTTTCTGCCTGACATTTCATTCATCTCATGCAAGGCACTCAGGCCGAGGCAAAGTTGGGCAGTAGTAGTAGAATTTTACATTTTTTCCAGCAAATTTTTATGCGAAGGTCTCAAAGGGCATGACAGGTATCCCAACACTCCTATGGACAGAGAAAAGCGAGTCCTCAGTTGAGGAGAGTCACAGAGCTCCAGGGAATTAAATGGAAGGTTTGGGTCAACTTGTCACTTCCAAATAGCTGGATGAGAAGGCATGAATGTTGTTCCTCTGGGCAGCTCTCTGGGCACTAATGGGATACAGATACTTTGGGGCATTGGCTCCTCAGTCCTTTTTGGAGCTAAGTGTTCCACAGTATTTATTTGTATTTTCTCTACGATGTGTGGCTGTATATGTTTTTTCAGCAATTGCACAGGTTCCATGTTTGTTTTTACAAGATAAAATTTAACTATAACCAACATCCATATGTTTCTTTTCTTTCACCCATTTTCTTCATTGTCTCTCACTGTTTTTACTTTATTCCTGATGCTAGTGTTTCAGAAAAACATATTTTTTATTTTCCCTTCATTGTTCTTATTAGTCTAATTACTACAAGTATATTAATGCAACTTGCTCCGGCCAGCAAATAAAATATTTTTGACAGAAGGAAATCTGATCTCCTGGGCTTTATTCTGGAAAGGAGTTGGCCTTACTAGTTAAGGCTGAGATTTTTATATTTCCAACTGACTTTCTAATGAAGAAGGGTGACCCAGAGTCAGTCTTGAGGTTAATTTTCTAACTAAGTACTGGTAAGTATCAACAATGCTAAGAAAGAATTTTTGATGTTTTGCCCAATGGATGCCCTCAATATCTTAGCATATATTCCTTTTCATTAAAATTTCCTGAAAGAGAAGAGTGTAGGCACTGAACTAGTACTATTTCCTGTTGGGTTAAATTATGTCATAAAATTCAGACAACTTCTTCAATGAAGAAAGTCATTTATATGGACTTTTTTTTGGCGGGGGTCAGGGACTTGGGATGAGATATTTGACCTCACTCTGTAAAAACTACATCACCCCAAATCAGAGGTTTAAATCCTTCTAAAGAAGTTATCATTTTATATACTGTTCCACAAGTATACATATTTGATACATATTTGATGACATTGGAAGTTTCTTTATTGACTTATTCTTTTCTCCCGGGAATGCTTTCATCATCAAGGCGTTGGGATACTGAGCATTTTACATGGTTGTGTGAAAAAAGTCTTGTCCAGACCAGGGGTGTCAAACTCATTTTCCCCGGGGGCCACATCAGCCTCGCAGTTGCCTTCAAACGGCCAAATGTAATTTCAGGTCCTTAAGAGTTAAGGAGTAGTTACAGTTATACAGTCCTAAAATTATTTTGGCCCTTGAAAGGCAACTGGGAGGCTGATGTGGCCCCTGGTGAAAATGAATTTGACACCCCTGGTTTAGATGTTGCAGTGACAAAATAATGGCAAGTATCTGAGATAATACAGGTGTGGGTGATGGATGACATGCACTTTTGTCCCCAACGTTATTATCATTTTTGATTTAGAAGTTGAACATAATTTTATAATTATAAAATGCTCTAATAATTATTGCATATATTTTCTGCCTTGTAGTCTTCTAAAAGCATCTAGGCGTGCATTTGTTCATTAAACATTCATTCTTTGCCACTATATACCAAGGCTGCACAAAATGCTGGAACCTGCTGTTTTTGTTCATCCAATCAACGATTTAATAATTGAGATGACAGCCAAAAACCAAAATTAGATATTATACTTTTCATTTTAGGCTGATGCAATTCGAATTCTCCAAGTATGACCCTATTTGAATGGAAAAGTGCTGGTGGGTATTGGTTCCCAAGGGAGGTGCGTGTAAAATAACACCTTGCTATTGACTGGTTTTGGCATCCAAGCAAGAGTGGAATCCAGGTTCCCTTAAAAATGTACATGAAATACAAGGTTTACCTTTAACTTTACCCATTTTCCTTTCTCGATCTCTCTCCTAATTCTGGCAAGTCCCTCTCATCCATTATTTATTGCCTTCATTCATTTATTATGTACACTTACTGGCCAAGCAATTATTTTTCAAACACGAAGAAAACACTGTGCCAGCGGAGAAGCAAAGATAGCAAAGGGAGGGGCCCTGGCTAAGGCAGCTACTGGTTCTATTGTGCAGATCAGTCATGTCCAGGCATCGGCACAGGACGAAGACAAACAGGATGAATGCCAGTTAGGGTCCGTAACTGCGAGAGCTGAGAGGATGTGCAGCGCCCAAGTTATTTGCCAATCGGGACTCGCCTTCTCTTGAAGGACACTTCCTCTCAGCCGGAGGTTTGTACCCGCGGCTGCACATCAGAATCACCTAGAGTTTTAAAAATTCCTGATACTCAAGCCAAATCCAAGTCCTGCTAAAAAAAAAAAAAAGAACCTCTGAAGAATGAACCCAAACATCAGTATATTTTTTAAATTGACTATTTCAATGTGCAGCCTCAGTTGAGAACCATTGTTACCCAAACTGCAACATCTTTTCCCCACGTTACTGTGGAAAGGAGCAGAAAAGAAAAATAACTTCAGGGAAAATGCTCTGATCATTTTTTTAACAACAACAATGAAACCCACAAGTAAGCAAAAGATACAAAGCAACAACAGTGAAACTGTGTTCTTCTGTAACTTCTTAAGCTAGGAAATGAAAAAGCGCCCCCCTCCCCCCTGCAAAAAAAAAAGGAGAGATCTTGATGATGAGTGCTGAGAGTAGCTGGTAAGGTGGCAAGAAAGGCACTGGTGGCCTGTGGTATAGTTTGAGAGATTCGGGAGAGAAGTGTGATCGCCTGTGGAAGGTGAGACTGAGTACTGGCAAATTAAACCTATCTGATTTGCTGCACTGGGCTTGGACAAAGGACATGGAATAATAGTAGGAGGTCTGATTTATTTTGACAAGAAGCCTTTACTCTTGATTCCAATAAATTTCACAATATTAGATCAGTGGCCGGATTATTTTGTTACCATTCGTAACAATAAAACAAAACAAAATACAAGTCATAAATCAGGATGCAGCACTGACCCTTATGTGATGGGTGGGGGCAGGAGTAAGAGAACTACAACAAAGAGCCCCTAATCTGGCCACTGTTATGAAATTGTCCAACATGTCGGCGTAGGTACAAAAAGTCTGCTGTCAGCAAATGAAAGCTAAGCGCAATAATGCAGAAGATACTTATTTTGAAGTGTTCTGTTTACATCCAGTGCCTGAAAGCATCTTTTCCATGTTCTTCCTTTATATTATTGATAGTGACATGGATTAGGAAACCAAGGGGTAGAAAAGACCCAGATCCCAGCTCTGGTTCCTTTTTAACTATGTGTTGGAAATGTGGGTTATATGGTTGAATTCTCTGGGCTTCAGATTCCTTAGAGTGAAATGGGAGATAGTATCTACTTCAGAAAATTGTGAAAATTAAATAAAGGACAAATAACACTGTTGAGGCCTTCAGTAATTTCAAGGCTCCCCCCCCCCTTTTTTTTTTTGCCTGTGACTGCTGTGTGATCCCTAAGGCCATTCAAATTCTTGCAGATGCAGGGAAGGTACACATTTTATGAGACATTCTTGGAGCGGCAGTAGGGGCTGGGTCATTCAAGTCTAAACAGGAGAGCATCTCCTGCAATAGTTAACTTGCTGAAATCACCGGGGACAAGTAATTGAGTTTTTCTAACTTCTGTTTGTCAACAGATGAGGTCTAACCATAGATTCTGGTGGCAAACCTGAAGGCCAGCAGGGCTGGGGAAGGCCTTTGGCAAACTGGGGAGTGAACATGTGCTGTCTTCAAGGAGCAGCCTCCACTTTGGACCTGCAGGTTGTCAGCATGCAGGAATTTCGGCTCAGTTGTTGCCAGACTTGATTTTTTCAAGAAATGTCAGATCCACATGTAATGTAAAATCTCCCAGTTTTTAAGTATTGATGACTAATTTCATTTTCTTTGAACATCACGTAGGTCCAGCAAAACATATCTAAATATAGTCTCTGTGCCACCAGTTTCCAACGTTTGGATTTTGAAGGTCCTTTCTCTTTCCAGTGCCCTCTATTCTACGAGCCCAAGAATCATTGTCTTCACCACACATGAGAGGCTCACCCTAGAGATTAGAAATGAAGTCATGCCCCCACTTCCAGGTAAGTATTTTCTGTTGTTAGTGTTTCACCATCCATAATTAGTTTTACCTCCCAGCAATTCTTATGCAAACCACTTCCTGTTCCAAAGTTAAAATGAATTATATATTTCCTGTTACTTGCTTAAGTTCATAGACTTAATTTTCTGCATGTTAATTTTATCCTTTTATTTTTAAACACATCTGGTGGCTGGTTTCAATCCCTTAGGGCCCGATTTCATTTTTCGCCAACTCTTGGGAGGTAAAACTTTAATGACTTTTAACATTTGTAGAGCTGAATATTTTATAAAAATTTGAAGAAACCCAGTGTTCCACCCCACCTGTTATGGACTGAATTGTGTCTCTCCACAGTTTACACGAGGAAGCCCTAACCAACCCTCGACGTGACTCTGTTGGGAGAGAGCGCCGTAAGGAGGCAATCAAGGTGGGGCCTCTCGCCCTGGTAGGAAGAGGAGCAGACACTGGGAGCGTGGGTGCACGGAAGAAAGCCCATGTGAGGAGACGTGAGAAAGTGGCCATCTGCAGGCCAGGAGGAGAGGTCTCTCCAGAAACCAACCCTGCTGGCCCCGTGATCTTGAACTTCCGGCCTTCCGAACCGAGAGGAAGTAAATTCCTGTTCTTTAAGCCACCCAGTTTCTGTTACTCTCTTACAGCAGCTCAGGCAAACTAATACACACCTGTAACTAGCCTGATGTCTTTGGGCTTTCAGACTTAAGAATTCCAGTGATTCTCAGAGAAATCTCAGTTTTAAGAAGTCAGCTTCTTATCTGACTTCCTGCTCAAGATAGCATGGAAATTTCTGTATCTCCAACCAAAACAGTACCCCTTCTGAGAAATATATGAAACTTTATATATCACGTCAGAATATAAACTATTTGGTAACTCACCCATAGAATGTGAGATAAAGAAAACCAATCCTTTTCCCAAGTTTTAAAATTTCTCCTCGTTTGCTGGATGCTCCTGTGAGTCGCACTATGCCTACTTTCTTGAGGCTGGAGAGCCACTTGTACGCGTGTTCATCACTTCTCAAAACATCTTCGAAATTCAGAGTCGGCAGCTGGAGTTCTGAGCCCCAATACTGACATTCTGTGAATTAAGAAAATGAAGAAACCAGATGGGATCACACTGTTTTTAAACACAATGATAACCTCAGAGAAGGGACAAGTTCCATGAAGTTGACCATTGACCTATCATGGAATTTATTAAATTTTAGTCATATTACAAATGCCCAAGTTACCATATTCTCCCCCACCCCCTCCCCCCTGGAACCATGCTAGCCTACCTATATGCCCCCAGCTTACAACTATTCCTGATCCATGACAAGTATTCATTATACCACATTTGCTGAGAGACTAGATTAGTTTATGGATGTTTCTTGGTCTGTGTGTACTTAAAACTTCTCTGTCTGGACACTGTTTAGAAATAAGCCTGAATACTGTGTTTTAGCAACCAAGTCTTATTGCTGAATTCCAAGAAGATGATAAAATCAGAACGGTGGACTGGAACATCACATGCCTAGTCCTGGGAGTGGGGGAAGTGTTTCCCATGAGAGGTACAGTTCCTTCTTTCTTATTTCATCTGATAAGAAGCTTTCTCTGAGGTTGGATGTACTTTGGAGTCAACAAAATCTGGCTCTGGGGAACAGAAGAGGACAAGTGTGGTCCCGGGTGCTCGGACACCTTGGCGACAAAGCCGCAGGAGACAAAGTCAAATGCATTCTATGATTCCTTATGATTAAATTGCTCATAAAAATGTGTACTTAACACAAAGGAAAACAAATATTAAAAATAATTTGATTGTAAACCAGGATCTCCCAAAAGAGGTTGGACACAAAGAAAATAACTCAGATATTACAACTGCATTCAGAAAAGACTTAAGCCTAGCTAATTTATTTGATTTCTTTATTTTTTAGGAATAAATCTGCATTAGGAAGGCAAACCTTCCTAACAAGTGCCAATATGAGAATTTATGATCTCAATACCATCTAAGCAATGTCTCACTTTTCTGACTGGGGAATATTTGTCATGTCAAAGATCACAACCTTAATAACCCTCCTTCCCATTTACAAATGAGGAATGGGTCAATGTCCCCTTGTCATAGGTGTAGACTAGAAATCATTCCCTCTGGTGTCAACATGGCTATTTCTGAAGAATCAAGGATTTCCTAGGAGTCAGATAGTGGCCTTAGGAAAAGACACAGGCACGAGCAGGAAGTCACTTCCTGCTCTTCTACCAGCTAGTGACAAGGACATTTGCAGAGGTGAGTAGGTGTGTGTACGTGCGAAGACCCAGGCAGACTGTGCATGCATATATTACCAAGTTTCTGGGTCATTAAGCCTAACAGCTTGTGTGAGGCAGAACTTCTGAGGCCTAAATTGCAAGCTGTAAATTGGGCCTTCCTGGTTACTGAATTAATTCTTTTGGACAATGTTAATGTTCTTTAGTACTGAATACATTCATAGGCCATAGTGACTTACTGTATCTTCTCAGGAAGCCGAGTTTGTATCCAGCTAATGATTCTTAATTGATCATTTTAACTCTTCTCTCTCTATGAGACCAACTACACCTGAGAGAACAATAACCTTACCTCTCTCTTCTTATCTCTTTTAAAAGCATTGCTTATTGAGTGCTTCTTACATTTGAGAGACCCTTAGAATTTAATATCAACCAAATCACTTGGGCAAAGAGAAACCGCTCAGCGTATGGGTCATTTTGTATTACACCAAAGGGGGTTGGCTAAAGCAATAACAGACAATGAGGTGTGAAGGTTTTGGGATAATGATCATATTCTTTTATTTTTGGAGGGGGCGTGGTTTAACATACAAATTCTTGGTATTCCTACCTAACAATTATTCTTTGCTTTATCTTTTCGATAAGCCTCACATTTTACCACATTGTAAGACACTGTGATAGGCAATAAGTTTTATGTCGCTCATAATCTGTGGGACATGGGACATAGGAACTGACACTTAAAACACAATGCGATAGATGCTGTAGTTGAAATATGTTCAGGACACCACAGAGGTGTCCAATCTTCTGGCCCCTTATGCTCCTTCTAGGGTGCTAGCTACTCTTATGTATGCATGAAGGGCCCCGGGTCTGTTTCTCATGCCTCAACTATTCCTTCTAAAATCAAACAGGACTGGTTTTACATGAAAGAGACTCTTCTCAAAGAGGCAATCTGCTTGGCTTTGTTCTCAACGTTGAGTTATGCGGTTGTTTGCTTTGCCGTCCCATTTGTTCTTTCTATTTAAAGTTTCCAGATTGTAGTATCTGATACCAATCGAGAGAGTCTGCAGAAAGAAGGTGATAAATGTTATAAATAATGTTTATTGGCTGCCTAACTAGACAAGTCATTTGGCTTCCAGTTAGGAGAAAAATTTCCTGAGCAAATGTCAGCGTTAAGGACATAATAACAAATCACCATCTCCTCTTTCCAAAGCTTACCCTAAGTAGACGATAGCTGGAAACTTAAGCGGTATTTAAAACAGCTTTAGCTTGTTGACCCCAAATGAAAAGCACAAACCCACAGAGGATTAGAGGTGGGCGGATGTGATGTTGGAGACTCTGCCGGTGTTTTCACACTGACTAGGACTTGCCATCGTCATCAGTTCTCACTGCTGAACAACGAGAGTGTCTAAACCACAGCTGAGGGTCCTCCTAGTTCTCAGACATGGTGATAACCCGGCTGAGGACAGGTTTTTGATTCCTGTGTAGACTGTCCGATAGATTAGTATCATCTGCATAGTCATACAGCAAATGGGTTACCTTGACTACACAGAGTTAAATAATCTATTGATGAACTGTGCTGTAGTATTTAGAAGAATATCCTATGTCCTGTTGAGAACAAACCAGCCTGGAGAGTTGGTGTCGGTCCGAGGCTGCAGTGTTGTCAAATAAAACTTCTGAGATGACGGAAAGATTCTGTATCTGTGCTGTCTAGTACTGTCGCTATTCGCACCAACATATGGCTATTGAGACTTGACGTGCAGCAAGTGGAACTGAGGAACTCAATTTTTGATTTAACGCTAAGTAACTTAAATAGTCACATGTGACCAGTACTGTATGAGACAGGACATGAATAAATTAAGAGCCTGGAGGCTAAGGGGCCTGGCTTTAAATAATTATCCCAACTTTTACCAGCTAGTTTCTTGGTCTCTTCTCTGAGCCCCTTTCTCATAATTTATAAAACAACCCCAGTTATATTTACATTGCAGGTCTTTCATTACCATGCAGTGAGATCATACAAGGAGCCTCATACAGTGCCTGGCACATAGCAGCTAATAATAACAACAACGATAATAATAAATTATAGCTAATATTTGCTGAGTACTTTCTTAGGTGTCAGCAACAGTGCTAGGTGCTTCCTGTATATTATTTCTTTTAATACCCATAATAAATAGTTGTGATAGATGCTTTCAGTATTTTCATGTTATAGGGAAGGGAACAGAGAGCCAAGTCCTGGTGCTAATGATTTGCAGAGCTAGTTAGTCAAATCCAGGCTACTGATTCCAAAGTCTGTAATTTTGTCAGCTGCACAGGAACATTTGAGGCCTTGAAATACTATTATCCCGTGCATTTTTATGTTCTGTGCTTGAATGTCCATAGCTTTTTCTGTCCCTTATGAAGGAAATCTACCAGACAAATAAGAAAGCAGAGCAAATTGGAACTAGGAACACTCTGCCTGAACTTGTTCAAGCATGGGTGTTGAAAGACAAACCTTGGCTCCTGGTCAGCATTTCAGACCAGAGAAGACACCGTGAGTCGCACAACACCGCAACAGCCCCGCCTTGCGCTTTCCATGAGAGCAACCGAGGCTTAAGAACTGGTTGGCTTCTCTAAGCTATGCCATGGTAGTTCGGTGGTCCGCGTCAGTTTGATTTTACGTGAGGCCATCATCACTCTCCAGAGAGTGTGGTGACTGTGGCAAGGACATATAATAAAGAAAGACTGAAAAAAAAACCCCATTTTCACTAGATGTAAATGTTTTTAAAACTTCGGGTTTGTATTTTGACTGCTTTGTGGATTTCAGAAGCACCTGCTCTGGGCACACGCAAAGCACATCCGTGTGCACTCACAGCACGTTTCAGTGAGTTTGTTTCCACGCGAGTCCCCTTCCCACTAGAGACTAGCACTCACACAGACACCACATGCTGTCCAGCGCATGAACGCGCACACAACACCCTCGTTTTAAAAACACAGAGTGAGTTAGAGTCTTCTAGTAAGTGTTTTCCTTTACCCGTATAAAATCAACCATATTCACACTAAGATATCCGGTATAGAGCAAGGCTATCAATACTGTAGACAGCATAGTAGGCACTACAAATAAATTAGATTTACAGGATTTTACTTTCAGAATGTGGTTACAAAAGTGTTTTAAGCTCCACAAAGTTTACAATTTTCCGACTCTAGTGCTCGTTTTGGTGTGCCCTGGTGGGAGCTTGGCAGAGACCAGAGACCAAGGGCCACAGACCATTGCAGAACTCATGTCCCAGTATAAGCCACCCAAATACTTGGTAATGCTAACTGTGACTTTCAGAGACAGCACGATGACTTAATCAGTTTCTAAATCTGCCATAATGCTTGAAATATAAGCCCCTCTCCTTCTCATGTGAGATAAGCTACATTTTGTTAACCGCCAGTAAAGTCCTTCTGTGATACTTGCACAGAAACCTTAACATTGACAATGTAATTCACAAGCATTTTTTCAGTCTCCTCCAACTGCAAAGCACAACTCCTAGGGACCCAAAAGAAAACACATTTGGCTAGAGTAAATCATTTGTCAGGCAAATAAATTAAAAGCAAATTTAAATTTCACACTTGGGTCTGGATACATAAACAGTATGGAAAATGACGGAATATTGAAGGCATGAGCCACCTTGTCCAATTTAACTTACGGCCCTGCTAATAAATACTTCCTTCGAACATGTGCTTCACACATCATAAAGTTTACGAACAGGCTACATGCTGGCTCTCAAGAAACCATTTGTACAAGATTTCCTTCTTGGGGTTAAGAATCACATTCCTGAATCCTAAATTGTATTTCAGAAAAGGAAAGGACACAAGAAGCTCTTTAGTTACAGACTCACGAGTGCAGCATGCTGAGTTGCAATGTGTTATTCCAAGAGTTTAGGACCTTCTGGCCACCTGTAATGAACTGTGCTGTTGGCTCTGAAATAGCAAATACAATGTGCTGGGGATCTGCCAGTCCCCTACTATCTTTTCTGTAAATACCTCATAGGGGTCTGGCCCTTCCTCACCCCCTCACCCCCCCAAAAAATCTGACCCCTAGTAGAGGAAAGACACCTGAGTAGAAACTGGGCTTTGATTCTTTTCTCTGCTCTAAGGGGGCCCAATAGTCTGCATGTGCTTTTACTTCTTGTCTAGTGAACTCAGAATGCCTTTCAAGATTCTGGGCATGTGTCCTCCCTTAGGTTGAAATTTTCTGAGCCTGAGATGGGGATTTGAATGCAAGCAACTTATTAAAGTGTCCTGGGTACACTGTTAGGAAGTAGGGAAGTAAAACATGGAAGGAAGCTTCTAGAAGGTGTTTTAAGGAACAGGTTACTGCTTTTGGCAACAGGGATCAGCATGGCTGGACCTTGTGGCAATGCTATAGAATACACTTGAGAGTTGTCTAGGCCAGAATTGTCCAGCACAGGCCCCTCGTGCCCACGCCTTGCTGGGTGAGGACTGTTCCTCTGGGCATTCACAGACTCCTGGGTCTTTCTGGACTCGCTGTGTCTCCTGGCCAAGCATGCTCCCTCAGGCAGACAAAGCCCTCCAGCAGAGTGGCAATCGAGCAGCAGAAAGCTTCTGGCAAGTATGCAGGGGCGCCAAGGGACTGCAGAGATCACCTACAGCCTCTACAATGCCTCCTTCAGGACCCGCAGAGGCGGGTTATGTGTCCGTCTTCTCTGGTCCCCCAGTGCAGATCCACACTGCAGCTATAGTGCTTGCCACGTGATGCTGAAATGATCTTTCAGTTATTCAACACACATTTATGGAAAGCCTAGTGAGGCAAAAGACATCTCATGAGTGAATAAAAATAGAAGTGCCTGATGCCTTTGTGAGGGAAACAGTGAGTAAAAAAGGAAGCCAGCAAATTAGCACATAAAGGTAAACACTGCAGCAAGTGGTATGGGGTAACAGATGAGGTCTATTGGTAATTATTGGGGGATCGGTGTGGAACCAATTTAGACATGGTGGTTATGAAAGGACGGGCTGAAGATATGCTATTTAAAGCCCAATCCTGAGGGGTGGGAGAAGCCATTTATTCTAAGGGCAAGGGAGCAAGGGGACGAGTATCCTGGTGGGAGGGACAGTAGGAAGATGGGGAGTCTCTTAGCTTGTTGGAGGAACTTGGAGTCGCTGAGGTAGAACACACGAGGCAACAGGTAGAATACACGAGAACACATCTGCGTGTAGCAGACGAGGAGGAAAATTAGTCAAGCCTGGGTCAGGTGGGACCTCGGCTGCCTCTCCCCCACTAGACTGTAATCGTCTTACAGACTTTGGAGATCAGGTCATTTATCTTTAGCTTCTTGCCACTGTTGCCTCTTTCTCTCCCTCCCCCCAGGATACAGCCCAGGGCTGCTGGCACCCAGTAGATTTTCAGAAAATGAGTATTTTCTGTATCCTGAACAAATTTTTACTTTTTCTCAAAGGACCATCTGGTTAGAGAAAACAAGAACGCATGAAACAAGAAGCAACACTAAATGGGAGTGTGTGATGAACGCTTGAAAAAACGAGAAGTAACATTTACTGAGCACTTAAGATGCCAGGTATTCTTCTAACCCCTTATGGAGGTATCAATTCATGTAATCTTCACAACCACCCCGTAACAGAGGTTCTATTATTGTTCTCATTTTATAGATGAGGAGATAGGCACAGAGATATTAAATAATTCACCTAATTACATGCAGCTAATACATGTCAGAACAGGGATACCCACACAATCAATTGGACTCCACATATTTAAAAAATGTTGCTTGTGGAAGGAAAACAAGCACCAGAGGATATCAGGAAAGGAAATTAGTATCTCAGACTTCCTTAGAGTTGGCAGGGCAAACAGAAAATTCATTTTTACCCTCTGTTGTTACTGAAAGGTTACAGAACAACCTCTTGATCACGTGCAATCACACGGCATGCATCTTCCTATAGAACAGCCTGTACTGTTTAAGAGAGTTGTACCTTAACCCTCCAATTGTCTCCAAATGACAGCTCCCATCATCACGAGCTTCTTCCTTATGCTGAGGCAGAATCTACCTTTGTTACCTTTCTTTGAAGCCCTGATGCTGTGCTCCAGATTCACACAGAACATGGTAATCTTGGAGATGTGTACAAAGACAGCTAATGTGTTAAGTTTTCTTTTGAAGACTACATAGCCTTTCTTCCCCCATGTTTTTCATGTTTTATGGCTCCCAAGCCCTGCACTGCCCTCTCTGGTCTCCCTTGGATCCTGCGTTCAAGTTTGCCAATGCCCCATGAGGACGCTGCTGCCTTGAGAGAAACACAAGACTACCAGTGAGACCTGGCCCATCCTGTATGGTGGGCTCACCACTACATTTTCATACTCATGTAGCTCCGATTTAATCAGTCTTTTGGGCCGTCTCATACTGATTTTTGAGTCGATATTGACTCATACTGACTTCTCATTTACCCAAGACTTTCCAAAGCTAGTTCATTGAGAACATATTAAGCACATATAGAGATAAAGATATTGCTCTGATTTGATAAAAATATTGTGTCAAAGTTAATAGCTTAATGTATGAAGGTAACAAAACTGAATTAAAATGTGAATTCTGACAATTCTCATCTGCATGACCCTCAGAAAGTGATACATTCTCTCAGTTCAATTCCTTCATCTGGAAATTATGGGAGGAGAACAACCTGCAGGGTGGCTGTTACATGAGATGACGCCTACAAAGAGCTCGTCTCAGGGAACTTGATGAAATGTGCACTTGTGCCAGAGCATCTGCACACGGCTGGAGGGAAACATCCTACAATGACTGATCTCACTGCTTGCCAACTAATCTCTTCTTGACTCGACTCCCCGAGCTGACTGTTTCTCACGTTCTCCGTCACCAAAGCTCCCACCCTTCCTCCTCCCACTCATGCTCAGCTGACACCTTTGCTTCTCATTTCAGTAAAAAGTAGGACTCAGAAGAGAACTTCCACACACTCCCACCACCACGTTCATCAACCTGTCTGTGTCCGTGTCCTTATCGCCCATTCGATGTAACATAAGATGTATTTGTAAATTTCTCGATCACTTTACCAGATGTAAACTCCTCAGGAGCAAGGCCTTTCTCTGTTTTTATCACCGCTGCATCCCCAGCACCTAAGACAGTGCCCGGTACATCGTAGGCACTCATTATTTGCTAAATAAATTCATAGTAAATGGTAGATGCTCAGTAAATGATTACTAATCTCAGTTATTTCCCTAGATTCCAACTGTCTACTGAGGAAGACAGCCAATGCACAGACAGTGACCATTCATGGCCCTAACTGCAGTGACACAGAGAGAGGAGCCCACACAAATTGCTGTAACCACATGGGGTGGGGGGCGGCGAATGTATTTAATAGAACAGATACTCTTGAGTCAAATTTTGGCTCTGCTAGTTCTTGTCTCTTTGATTTTGGACTAATTACTTCGTTTCTCTCAGTCTCATTTTCCTCACGTGGAAAATGATTGTAATTATAATGCTGCCTTTGTGAAGATGTTTAGAGACTCTGCTTGCTCCTGGTAGGAGCACATTTTTCTCTTTAGATACTTAACCTTCCTTATTGAGATCATCTACTTGCATATGACCATGAATTGTGCCTAGTTTGAATCTGGAATTTATTTCATTCAAGTATTTAGTTCATACATGAAATACATTTGTTGAGTGCTGGCATTTTCGATCTGTAGCAATCCTTAACCAAGTAATAGATAACGTAGCCACTTTCTCCCAAGTTTGCTGACCATCCCAGCTTCAGGAAACTTTCTAAGTTGCAGATTGAAATTAGGTTCATAGTTGGCCAGTTTTTTCACTGCCATCCTTAATTTTATTTAAATCAAACTATCTGCTGGGAAGGTAAATTTTTGGCCCAGATTTCAGACCAATGTCTGAAAGCTTAAAATCTCGCTCAGGGCAAGGGTTCACCTCTCAGCCACTCCCATGTTTTTAATCAGAAATATAACATGATTTTTCTCCATGTAAGGGGGACTCAAGCATAAGATATTATTATGCCACTGTTGTTTCTCTTTCTTCCTGTTCTTACCCCAATGCTCTTTACTATGTCTCTGCTCTTATGTCCATGGCTCTCTAAATTGGAGAAAAAAGGGACAGGAAAGGACCTAACTGGTTTTGAGCGCCTACAGTGTCCAGGCACTCTGTGATGTACAGTACTTACATTTTATCATTTATTCTTCACAGCCCAAAGCTGAGCAGATCACCTCTTTTATATATAGAAAAAGTGAGGCTCAGATCATTTACAAAACTAAGTTGAGCTCACAAAGCAGAGAATCAAAGCCAGATCTACTGACTCCAAAGACGGTTCTCTTTTCATAACACAGCGTTTCAAAGGTGAAGAGCTTTCTTGACATACTACCCTTCCACTTTCTCTCCTAACAAATTCTAACAATTTTTTTCCAAAGACTTATCTGCTTCCATTGTTATATTACAACATTGCATTTTAGTGTTACTGGTGGAATTATATTTATTTGTTGGGATGACTTCCTTTCTTGTCTGCAGCTTATGGTTTGGCTTAGGGATAAATATAAATAGAGGGTAGAATCATGGGTAAAGGGCTTCCCTGGGGTGGGACTTGGACTTCACAGGATAGATGGGTGAAGGCTAGCCAGACCAAATGAATGGCATAAGGAGGGTGTGGATGAAAGTAGGAATTTACAAGCTTCTGGAGGTAGTGCCAGATTGTGGGATGATTGGAATGCCCCAGGGAAGACTTGGGGCTTCATTGTGCCACAGTGAGAACAGAGCAAAGGGGAAGAGGCATGGCGATGGGCATCAGGAAAATGAACCTGCAGAGTTGTGCAAGCTGGGTGTGAACACCGAGGCCATGTTATTTCAGTAACCAGACATGAGATGATAGAAGGCTCCATCTGAATTGTTGGCAAGAGAAACAACCTATGCAATCTTTTCTTCCTATAACCTGTTGAGTATCTGTCTGTTTTGGGCAAACATATGACGTATGTGGAATCTTGACAGCCATTGGGGGAAAAGGAGAAAGAGATTTCACTAATGGGATTCAGCATTTTTTTTTTTTTTTGTAAACAAGTATAGTGCTCAAGGGGATCAAGAAGCCTCTTAGAACTGCCTGGTCTCTGTAGTTACTTACACCTGTCATTCAGGGAACCTTTGAGAAGATTAAGTGCGTTAATAAGTAAAGTGTGGCATTGCCCATCACTCGACATTGTGTGACTCTGAAGGATAGATAGGTACTATTTCTATCATGCAGATAAAGATTTAGAGGCATAGAAATGGTAAATAAGTTGCTTAGAGTCAGAGACCTAGCAATACCTAGGGTTGAGAGCCCTCTTTTTTTAAAGATTTTATGTATTTATTTTTAGAGAGGGAAGGGAGGGAGAGAGAGAGAGAGAGAATCAGTGTGCGGTTGCTGGGGGCCGTGGCCTGCAACCCGGGCATGTGCCCTGAATGGGAATTGAACCTGCGATGCTTTGGTTCACAGCCATCGCTCAATCCACTGAGCTACGCCAGCCAGGGAGAGCCCTCTTAACTTCATTGTGACACTGTTCTCGTGACCAAAAGCAAAGTTACAAACTGAGAAAAGTAGAGAAGTTTGAGAAAAAGAATATTGTTAAGTTAGAGCATTCACTGAATGGAACAGAGGTTAAACATTATCTAATATGTTCAACCGGAAATAAGGCAAATCAAAAGGATGTATGAATAGCAACAACATAAATTTTTAAAAAATCATTTTTTTAATACAGGGATAGAATTGTTTTTTTAATTTAAAAAACATTTATTTATTTATTTATTTATTTATTTATTTGCCTTGGGCACATTTGAAAGTTTGGGACTGAAACTTGAAAACACGAAGTTAAGTATGATGAAGATACTCATCACCCCCACACTGAAGTTGTGTAGGTCTATGTTCTACTGTTTTGAAGAAGCAAAGTAGAACAAGAAGTGAGAGGTAACCATTCTGCAACCAGTTGTCCTCTGGTGGTTTTCTTTCTTTCTTTTTCTTTTTTTCCTTATGAATATCCTGATGTGTAGGCACTAGCAAAAATGGCAGGCTAAATATATAACATGTGTGTAGGTTTGGTAAAAATAAAGCCAGCATATGAAGCGATCCAACTTTACTTCTTGAAATTGTCACACTTTTGAATTTTCTAAATTTATAAATGCTAAATTTGGAGTCCAACTGCCAATGTTATAAAACTCATTTCTGTTCTGCAAGAAAAAGTAAGCCTAGTTTATGAGAAATGGAAGCTTTTCACTCATTGAAGAAAGTTCATTCTACTTTTACTCTGTTTGAAAAAAATAGGAAAATAAGAAGTAAACTTACTTTGGTGTAACTACAGAAAATTGTTTTTCCAGGAAAAAAAAACATTAGTGTATTTTCCTTAATTTTTGATGTGGCAAGTTTACTGAGAAAACATGAAGAAATGGACTGTAATAATTCTTCCTTGACTTGCTTTAGGTTCTCAAAAATATCCTCAAACTTTTTCACGGCTTTAAACACACCAGCTTTTTAAAAAATGCTTAAAAACACATGGCCAGGGTATTATTTATTTAAACATTTAAATATTCACTTATTTTTTAACTGAGGTAAATTGGTACATAACATTATATTAGTTTTAAGTGTACGGCATAGTAATTTAATCTTTGTATGTACTACAAAGCGATTACAACAGGTCTAGTTAACATCCATCACCCTACAACTGACCCCCTTTGCTCATTTTGCCAATCTCCAACCTCCTTCCCCTCCGATAACAATCGGTTCTTTGCATCTATGAATTTTAGTTTTGTTTCTTAATTTGTTTTAGAGTCTACATATATGTGAAATTATACGGTACTTGTTTTTCTCTATCTGAATTATTTCACTTGGCATACTACCTTCTAGATCCATCCATGTTATTGAAAATGGCAAAGTTTCCTTTTTTATGGTTGTGTAGTATTTCCTGCATGTACATACCACATCTTTATCCATTCATATATCAATGAACACTTAGATCGTTTTCAGACATTGGTTATTGTAAATAATATTGTGATGAATATAGGGGTGCATATATCTTTTTGAATTAGTGTTTTCATTTAAAAATAAGTGCAGAACTGGAATAGTCAGATCATGTTATAGTTCTATTTTTAATATTTTTGAGAAGAAATTTTTGTACTGTTTTATATAGTGGCTGTACTGATCCATATTCTCATCAAAGGTATGTGAGTGTTCACATCTTCTGAAATATGTATTTGTCTTTTTGATAATGGCCATGGTAACAGGCATGAGATATCCCACTGTGGTTTTGACTTTCATTTTCCTGATAATTAATGAAATGTACCTTTGGGCATCTGTATGTCTTCTTTGGCAAAAATGTCTACTTAGATGTTCAGTCTGTTTTTTAATCAAATTTTTTGTTAATGAGTTCTTTACATATTTTGAATATTAACCCCTTATCAAATATAAGACTTGCAAGTATATTCTCCCACTCAGTAGGTTGCCTTTACTTTTTAATAGTGGTTTCCTTTGTTGTATAAAAACATTTTATTTTGATGTAGTCTCAGTTGTTTTTTACTTTTATTGCTTTTGCAGTCAGATCCAAAAATTTAACAAGACTGATGTCAAGAAGAGTATCACCTGGAGTTTTATGTTATTCTTCTAGGAGTTTTATATTCTTAGGTCTTACATTCATGCCTTTTATCCATTTCAGTTCATTTTTTGTATGGTGTGAGAAAGTGGTATAACTTTATTCTTTTCATATGGCTGTCTAGTTTAAGAAATTATCCTTTCCCCACTGTATATTCTTGGCTCCTTTCTCATAAATTAACTCTCCATATTTGCATTGGTTTATTTTGGGCTCTCTATTCTGTTTAATTGATTTACAGGTCTGATTTTATGTGTGTACCATACTGTTTTGATTAATATAGCTTTGTCATATAGTTTGAAATCTGAGGTCACGATAGCTCCAACTTTGTTCTTTTTTCTCAAGATTGCTTTGGCTACTTGAGCTTTTCTGTGGTTTTTTTTTTTTTAGGAATAA
>PVIA01008137.1:0-75226 GCA_004024845.1 Tonatia bakeri
AGGAAGCACAGTGCGACTGCCTATGCCTCCATCTTGGCCGGAACTCCCCGAAAAATCCCAAACATTCTAAAAAGCTACTAGAACTAGAGTGAGCTGAGAAGGGTCACATCATACAAGGTTAATATTCTAACAATCATATTTCTATCTGCTCTCAAAGACATTTTTAAAGTACTATTTACTAAAGCATGAAAAACCATGTACAAAATTAATATGCTGAAAACCATAAAATATTGATGAAAGAAATAAAAAATACCTAAATAAATGGAGAAAGATATGTTCATGGATCAAAAAATTCAATATTGTTAAGATATCTTTCTTCTCTAACTGATCTAGATTCAATGCAATTCCAATCAAAATTCCAGCAAACTTTTTTTATAGAGATTAACAAGAAGACACTAAGATCAATATGGAAAAGTGTAAGACCTAGAATATACAAAAAGATTTTGAAAAATGAAGAAAAAAGGAGGATTCACACTATCTGATTTCAAGACTTACTACAAAGCCAGAGCAGTAGAATGCAACCGCAGGCAATTTTACCTGCCAACTTTACCTGTCAGGTGATGTTCAGCAGTATCGAGAGACATTTTGGTTGTTAGAACTGAGGAGGGGTGAGGCTACCTGCATCTGCTGGTCCGAGACCAGGAACGCTGCCAACCAGCCTCCAATGCACTGAACGCCCCAACAAGAAAGAATGATCCAGCCCCAATATTAACAGTGCCCAGGTTTAAAAACTCTGAGCTAGAAAAGGGGATAGAAGGGATAGAAATGCTCTATATATATCTGGATTGTGGTGGTGGATCCATGACTGTACACTTCTGTCAAAACTCATCACGCAGTATACCTAAAACGGGTGAATTTCCTCTGGCCAGCGTGGCACCATCCTGTAGACCAAAGGGTGGCGGGTTTGATTCCCAGTTAGGGCACATACCCAGGTTGCAGGTTCAGTCCCCAGTCAGGGCACATACAAGAAAGCAATCAATTGGTGTTTCTCTCTCACATCAATGTTTCTCTCTCTCTCTCTCTCTCTGTCTCTCTCTCTCTCTCCCTTCCTCTCTCTCTAAAAGCAGTGAATAAATGTCCTCAGGTGAGGGGGAAAAAGTGAATTTTACTGTATATAATTTATACCTTCATAAACTTCACTTTCAAAAAGAAAAAACTGGTGGCTCATGGGTATGTTCTTTGCAGAGCATGACATTTCAAAAATCTGAATTAGTTGGTGACATTTGAAAACAAGATTTGAAATAAAGATCCTGCCTTTCTTGAGAAGAACGTTGGCACCCCGAGCCCCCTTCCCTGGCAGGCTGCAGCCGAGTGCCAACAGCCTCTCTGGACAAGGCAGGTGCCTTCTGTGTTGCCACACTCCCTCACATGACCCAGTTCATAGAGGTACATCACCGACCTGCCTCTCTGCCCACTGAGTAAGAGCTTCTTGTCCTGGGCTACAGGCTGCTGGAGGGAGGGGGCTGAGCCTGGCTTGTTCTCCACTAAATCTCCTGTATTGAATGAAAACTCTGGCCTGGCACATGCCATGTACTTGATAAATATTGCCAAATAAGTATGACTCCTTGCCACCTTCCCACCAGCTACAATAACTGACATTTACAATTCCCAGCTTGCTCACTGCACCTTTGGACCTAGAGTCCCCAAAGAGAGTCATCATCCAAGGCAGTCCTCCTGTGACACAGAATAATGTGTCCCTCTGTGTGTTTAGAGATCCCCTGTAATATGTTGTCAAGCAACGAAAATGTTTTAGAGTCATTCCAACTATTCATTTTTGTCTGGAGAAGAGCAGAGTTGTTGTTTTTTTAAAAAAAAGAGAAAGAAAGGAGAAAAATCACAATAAGGGTTTGAAGGTTAATGAAAATGAAAAAAAGGAAGCATGCACATTCGTTTTGAATATTCTCAGATCGTGTTCTGGTAATTTAAGCCCTGAGATAAGTCAGCTTCGGAGAAACTCTCTGCCAGAACTTCAGTTTCTCTGCGATTCCACAGTGATGCTCCGTTTTGAGGAAGGATGTGGGGCAGGAGGGGGTATCTGACTTCTGTCTGATGTCAACATTACGAGTACAGTGTTTGTGTTCCCAAGATCTTTTCTTCACTTTGTGTGTGGGGTGGGGAAGAAACGGGAGGCAAGGTTTGGGACGTCTTGCAAATATTTTGAAACACTAATAATTAATATTGAGAGTAAAAAGTGCAAGGATCCCTCCCTATCACTCTGCTTCCTTTTGTAGAAAAGACTTTGTTTTTTTTCCCCGTCTCTTCTTCCTCTCTCCCTTAAGCCCACTGCAGTTAAGACTTGCCCTCATCTAACCTATATTCATTTAGTGATCGTCACTTGCTGTGGAAACTGGGGTCCGTGAACCACAGACGACATCACCCTGTGCTTGTTAGAAATGCAGAACCTCAGGCCTTGTCCCAGACCCACTGAGTCGGCATCTGCATGTTAACAGGAACTTCGAGTGATTTACACGCACAGTAAAGTGTGGAAAGCACTGGGCTAGTCCCTAAGTTCCATGAGAATGGGAGCTTACTTTCATTCACCATTGTAACCTCAGAAAGCTGAGGCACTCAAGATATACCGAATGAATGAATGAATGAACTGTGCACCTGTTTCAAATGGGACTCCCAGCTGAGGGTGTACAAGGTTGGAGAGCTGCAACACATCCTGAGTCGAAACAATTTCCCCATATATTGTGCTAAGTTAGAGATTTCCTGGTATCCGCAAATCCTTCTTTCAAAATGCAATTAATTCCTCAAGTAACGCATTCATTCACAACTTACTGTGGATTACTTAAATAAGATAATTACTCTAACATCTAACAGAATCAGCAAAACAGAGGGAATGAGACTGAAAAAAGGCTGAAAACGTAGTAAGTGCCTACTCTCCAGTGGGCAGTGCAACAGGCAAGAGGAAAACGAGGATCAATCAGGAACTTACAAGTTGGTGGGAGAAGGGGAGGAGCTTTCAGGGAGAGCTAGAGGGTGCAGCCCCCGGGGAGGAGGCCCTGGGAAAGCCCCAGACAGTAAAAGTACCAGGGTTCTCCTCCCTCTAGCAACCTGTGTTCTGGCCACAAAGAACCCTCTGCTTTTCCTCTAACTGCAATGTTACCGTCAATCCTGCGAACACCTACTCATCCTTCATAGCCCCCGCTCTTCCAGAATCAACTGTTCCCTCATCTCATTAGATCTGATCACACATATTAGAGTTCAAGGGCACATTACACCCCCTTCATGAGGGGCTTCTACAAACTGCTCTCCCATCCTTACTTCTGTACCCTGTGCCTCAACACAGCACACAAACACAGTAACTGCCACTTTTTCAATTTCTGCTACTTTAGAAGAACACTGGCACTCACTGAGCACTCACTATGTACCAAGCACTGTTTTAAACACTTTGGATGTATTAACTCATTTAATCTTCAAAACAACCCAATTAGATTGGAGTTATTATTGTCCCTATTTTACAGATCAGAGAACTGAGGCCCAGAAAGACAAGGTCACGTAAAGGAATGAACACTGTACCTGTGCCTATGGGCAGACAGTTAATGTTTACTGACAAGAGCTGAATGGATGATTAGTTCAGAAGATGAGGAAGTCAAATTTGAACTTCACCCATATGCCTGGAGCCCCAGAGAGCAGAGGAAAATGGAGGCCGTCAGGCTCGCTGCTACAAAGAACATCCTTCCCCACACCCATCTCCCACACCCCGAACCGAAGGTACTGCTTATGAGCGAGGGTTCCGCGGAGATGGAAGTTAGGAGAGGAAGTCTAAGGGAGGACATTCAAGGCAGCAGCCTTTCCTTAAAAGAAAAAGAAAGAAGGAAACCTGATCCCTCTGGAATATTCAAGCAAAAGAAGTTGGGTGTAGTGGATGGACATGGTCCGGGAACGTACAGCAGGGGCCCCAGGACACAAAGGTCCTCAACGACTGCTACAGCATTTTCCAGAAACAAATCTATTTTTACCCATTTTTCAACAGCGGCAAATGCCTAGCTTAGCCTTGCTTAGAAAGCAAGGAAGAGTGATGATGCAAACGACAGGCTGCAGCAAGCCGGCACCTGCAGCAGGATCTCAGCATCACGGCTCTGGCTTCTCCCGCTGCTCAGCATCAAACACACTCTGCCGTGAGGGGCAGCTGCAGGTTGGTGCTGCCTCTCCAACCTGCAGCTGCCCCTCAGAAAAGTTTCAAAACTGAGTTGCTTTTTGCAAGCCAAAGGTCCCAGAAAAGTGTCATCCATTCTTCTCCTGCCTCCCTCCTGACACTGTCTTCACCCAAACGCCTTACGATGCCCTGCATTAGGTCCAGGATTCGCCCGCTCTGCCGTGAAGCTGCCTCCAGTGGAAATCAGAGAACAAATGAAAGCAGGTAGGAGGCAAGACAGGGAGCCCAGTGTTCAACTCTTCCACTGAGAGAGAAACAAGTTGTGAAACTGAATCAGGGTGAACACTCCGCAAACCACAGAGCCCAGCGGTAGACTGGATCCACAGGTGAGCTGGACCACTGGGAATTGTTTATCAGGGAAACTGCATACAAAGCACCCAAAAGTACAGAGGAAGCAACAAGTCACTCCAATGGGAGGAGGAAAGGTGGGCATTGGGGAACAACATCAACTTTAATGATATTTTTACCAGCACTTGTATCATCTTTCCTAGTGATCTCCATGACCACCACACTAAGAGAAAGAAGAAAAACGACACTGGTGAAAACCAAAAGATAAAGATCAGAAGTCCCCCAAGTCTGGCAGTCTGAAAGAGGAGCCAAGTCAAGTCACAGAGACTTCGAAGGTCAATGTACAGGGGCCGGAAGGAAGATCAGAAATTCAAAACCAGAGGAAATCATCTGACAGCAGGCTGCAGAGGAAAAACACACACATGCAAATTTCACGTATTACAGAAGGTTAGACAGGTTTTGGTATCTGCACTCAAATGATCATCCCAAAAGTTAACATCTCGTAAACAGTTTACAAACCTATCAAGGATCTGATTCATTTGAAATAAAAACTCTGCGTTTCTGAGCTGATGGCTACTAAGTAAGTTATTTACACAAGTCTGACTCAGGACTTACATTTTAACCATGAAACCAAATTCAGTCCCTGAAAACTGCTAGAAGCATAAAAATTGAGGGTGAAAATTCTTCAGGGGCTTTTCTCAGGTCTCAGGCACCCAGCCAAAGATTACCAAACTTTGTGACCACTGCAATCCCAAGAGAAAATTCCTGGATAGTCACTTGCACACACAGACACCTTATGTCAGTGACCTTTTGAATGAATCAAAGGAAACGAGGCTTTGAATGAAGCTGTTGAAAAGAAGAAATGTTTTACACCTGAAACTCTCTTATCTGAAAGTATGAGCTCCTTCATAATTTAATCTAATTTGGGGGAAGGGGAAAAAAGTAGTCCTCATTAGTCCTTGCTAAAAGCCACAAAACTATAGGATCACATTAGCTGAAGTGAGAACTGTATTCCTTGATGAATGGAATGTACCAAGAGCCCAGAATTTCATCACAAACAAAAAGCCTGCCCTTTACAAGTGCCATAGTAATCATTCTTATTTCAAAGACAATTGCTGACTGCACAGTGTAAATTTAAAGCACATTTTCAGAATAATTCTCCCCAAATAGTTACAACAGATTTCTCAAATTGCCCAAAGAATTGCAGAAATCTATTTCCTGAGGATTCTTGGGAGTCTGAGGACCAAGGGTGATTATTAACTAACCTCCTGTAAACAGTGGATTGTTCATATATATATATATATACACTTGATCAGTGCCTGTATTCCTTTGCAACGTGCAAGCAATTATTTTAGGTACTTCTATCCCAAAAGAAAGGCATCTGTTGTCAACACAGAGGGGGAAACACTATTTGGTAAGTCCACATGGGAATTGTCTAAAAAATCTGGCAATTTCACGCAGTTAAAAAAAAAAAAGTGGACACCCAGCAGGGAACCCCAAATATAGTGGACATCCCCACCCTGAAATGTGTCTTACTACAACATATCCCTTTTAAAGTGTCCTAACCACACCAGGTCTCTATCTAAATGAAGTGTGCCTGCGGGACCACTAGAAAGGACCTGCAACTTGTCCAGAAAGAAGATGCGAAAGCACCTCTTTTTACTTCCCCGCCCAGCGGTGCCTTCCCCGGAGACACATTTCCGACAGTTCGCCTGCTGTTGCAGCAGCTAAGGGCGGAGAACATCCCAGTGCTGGCGCTGCAAAGACCTCTCCCTCCACTGCCGCCCCGCCAGGTACCAGCCCTTAAGGGCCGCCCTGCTCCTACAGAAACCGCCCCGAGGGCAAAGCAGCCGCCAAGCGCTTACCCGGGTCGGCCAGACAGTGCTCAGGAAGGGCCGCGAGCAGCAGGAGTCCCAGCAGCAGCAGCAGCGGCGGCGGTGGCGGCGGCGGCGGCGGCAGCGGCAGCGGTGCTTCCTGGGACGCAGCGGCCCGGGGGGCCAGCACCGGTCCGGAGCCTCTCACGCCCGGGCTGCACGCCGCTCCCCTGCCGACCCCACCGAGCCCGAGCGTCCCAGGCCGGCCCCTGCGCCTCCGCGCCGCCAGTCCAGTTTCCCTTGGGCCCTGGGGCTTCGCCTCCTGCAGAGCCATGGAGGCACTTTACACATCCAGGCCGCTGCCTCGCTCCGCACCGCGCCGGGGAGCCCAGCCTTCCGCGCCCCGGTCCTCACCGGGCATCTCCGGCCATGGCTCGCGCGCTGGAGGGTGGAAGCGCCAGGCGGCGCGACTTGCTCACTCGTCTTGCCGCGCCGGGCTCCGGGAGCCGCGGCTTCAACCGCGCAGGGGCCGGGGCCGCATGGAGCCGCGGTGGGAGCTGACTGGGGTTCCCACGGTGCGGTCGCTGCGCGCGGGCGCGCCCCGGGCAGCGAGGGTGGGACAGACGCCGCCCGGGGTCCCCTCCCCCGGGCAGCTCCTGCTGACTGAGGGGTCGAGGCTGCGAGGAGCGGGTGCTGGCGGCCGCAGAGCGCACTCGGGACCCTCCCTCCCACCGCCAGCTCTGGCCTCTGCGCCCCGCTCTCCTCGCTCGCTGGCTCGCGCGGGCTCGGGTTCCGGCTCCGGTTCCCGGGCTGAGAGTGCTACTGCAGCTCAAAGCTGCGCCTCATTGACAAAGAAAGCACGTAGCCACCGGACCCTGCGAGGGAGGCGAGGGAGGCGATGGAGGCAAAGCAGGCGCGCGCGCGCGTCCCCGCGCGAAGCCACTGCGCGCCCCCTGATCTCGCGCGCCTCGCTGGCCGAGGGCCAGGGAAGGGGACCCCTCGCGGCCGTTCCTGCGCCGCGGAGGTCGGGATGAGGAATGCGAGGCGGGCTTCCCTACCCATCATTTCCCTGCGGGTCCCCCATCTAGAGGAGGGGAGATGGGCTGGAGAGGCCGTCGGGTCCCAAAAAGGGAGGTAAATGGTCATGGTCAATGTGCTGAAGAGGTCAGAAGGCTCTTCAGCCTGAATTTTGGGAAGCCCTTTGCAGGTGGGAGGGCGCGCTGTGTGCTGTTTGTTCCCTACTTCTCGGAGAGGCCGGTGAGCACCGGAATGTCCGGTTTACCCCTGAGGACCTGAGGCAGCGGTGTCCTAGTTGCAATAATATGCTGGATTAAAACACATCATATAAATATTTATTGCAGCCACACTACGTGCAAAACAGTGCCCTGCTCATTAGGGAGACCAAAAGAAAGACTTCTAAAAAAAGTCTCTTTCCTCAAATAGGAGACTTAAGCAGTCACTACCCAGTGGGACACAAGGGCCCCCGAGTCTGCCGAACGGCCCCCTGGCTTTTCTCTTGCCAGGCTAGATGGCCATCAGCAAATCACCTAGGGCGTCAGAGCTACATGCATCCCTCAGCCAATACATATGGAGTGCCCACTGCTTGCCAACTAGTGGATTGAGCCCGGGGGATGGACGTGGACAGCAAAAACACACGTCCCCGACCTGATGTTCAGACTCTGTCCATTCAACAGCATTACTGGCTGCCTGTTAAGAGTCAGGCTCTGTTCTAGACACTCAGGACAACAGCCACAAACAAAACCTCTGCTCGCCTCGTGCTGACAGCCTAGTGGAAATAACACTGGCATGACACAAGTAATAAGTAACATTTCAGCAGTGATACATGCTATGGAGGGAAAAAAATGAAAATCAGGCGTGCAGTGTTTCAGTGTTAAATGAGGCTGAAGGAAGGCCTCACAGAGAAGGTGACATTTCAGCAAGGACCTCAAGGAGGTGAGGGCAGGAAAATGGACCGGAAGAACATTCCAGATGAAGGAGACAGCAAGGGCAAAACACAGAGGCCCAGCGTGCCCGGTGTACTCGAGACACAGCAGTGTAGGACAGAAGTTGACACCGCATTTCACCCATGGCACATATCTTTCACACATGAACTTTTCAGAAGTCAGATGTGTCTTATAATGCATCTAAGATTTATTGAAATACAGTCATGTCCCAATGGAGTTATTATTTTTTAAGCTCGCTGTTCAATTGAATTAGTTTTGCTGTTTCTAAGAAACTTACGGTCTAGACGAGGCAATAAAAGGACTCAGAAAGTCCGTTTGAGACACTAATGAGAAAACCATCCTGTGGCTATGAATCAGGCACCACCACACCACAGGAGGAATGTCCTGGCAGCAAAGGGGGCAGCGATCCCAGGGACAGGGTGGTGAGGGTGATGGAGGCAGGCTGTTGGGGCCAATGGGACGGACACTGCCACGGCAAGGCTGTGAGCAGCTGAGGTGTTGAGAAGCCGGCAGGGGCAAGAGAGAAGAGGGCTGAGGGAAGGGGGGGAGGAGTCTGGAAAATGCCTGCTCAGTGCCCTGTGGCTGCCTGTTTGAAGCCTAGCACTCTATTAGGGAGAAATGAGAGGTAAAGGAGAGAAGGAATGTCGGGGCCCACTTGGGGAAGCCTTGGACATATTTGGGCTTTTCCCCAAAGGGAAAGAGAGAGGGAAGGAAAGTCAGGAGCACCAATCACGTGCCAGGCTTGGTTAGCAGCGGCTGAGGACACAAGGGTGGGCGTGATGAGAGAAAATGTATAAACCCTTTGGGATCACAACCCCCCTCCCTGCACCCCGCCCCAACCCTTTGCTGCACAGACGGGTCCAGCAGAAGTCACGCCTGCGTGAGTGTGGCTGGCAGGGCAATAATATGGGTGTAGTCATTTATAGTAGTAATTTGAACATTTCACCTCAAATGTCCTATGGTGGGCTTGAGTGTGAGATATTATTATGTTACAGAATTACATGCTTATGATTTTCTGATAAAAGAGGGGCATTATTTGTGCTGGGCCCAGTAGACGATGTGGTATTGATAGGACAGAGAAGTGAGCCCCAAACAGGAAGCTGGAGGGGCTGGCTGGATTCGTACCGCAAAGACAGACTGTTCCTGGCCTAAGACATGGAAAGATCCAGAAGGGGAAAAAGCTGCAAAAGAAGAGAGGCACAATTGCCCCATAGCTGTGTTCTCCATGGGCATTTGGAGAGAGAGCAATTTTCAGAGCAACTTACAATGGAATTGAGAAAGAACAAGTGTGTGTCTCTGAAAGGTTGCTTCTGTGTGCTAAATGGGACCTTCCCTTCAACATTATTTGCCTGACTTAGACGAGATATAATTACTTTTCAGTGATTTGGGTTGCTACACTGGTGTTTTATTTAATTTTTTTCTCCCTGATGAGACTGGCCTCCAGGTCAGACATAATCTTTTTCCTCAAGAATCCCACAGTCTAGTGAGGGGCAGACACTGAGTGTGACAAGTTGTGAGAATAGTGGAGGCATGTGCAGATGGCCCATCGTTGTGGGCGTGTGGGTGAGTGGTGGTCAATTCTGCCTGGAGGAGGAGAGGTGCAAGAAGGTAGCATTTGAAATTGGCGTTGGCCAGCACAGCAAATGGCAGGGTGGAAAGGCATGGAGGTTTGCAGCAATTTGCAAGTAAAGGTGAGGTGCCTGGGGAGAGTGGCACGGAGGGGACCTGTGGAGATTCTGCTTCGGGGCAGGAGCTCTAAGCTGGAGGCAGATGTGGAGAGGCTGAGGTTGTGCCATATCCTCACCCAGTAGAAATAGCTCTGGAAAGCGCCTCTGCAGGAGCAGGAAGCTTGGTGAGATCCCAGTTCTTGACTGATAAATCTGCATAGTCTCAGACTTGACTACCTCATTTAAGTTCGGGCTCCATCAGTTGCTAGCTATGCCACTTTTGGCAAATCACAGAGTCGCTTGCCCTCTCTCATCTGTAACATGAAACGATCAGAGTCCCTACCTCACTGGGTTGCTTTAAGGATTGAGTAGATACACGTCAAGCCTTTAGATGTATACTTGACACATCGTAAGTGCTCAATCAATCTTATATAGCAACTCTCTTAAACCATAAACCTTTTTATTAATATTAGTCTATTAAAACTAGAGCTTCAAGACTTTCCCTGTGTGTGAATTCATTGTTGTGTAGCTTTAAGAAGTCAGTGCCTTTTGTGCAAAGCATTTTGTTAAGGGGCGGAAATAATCAATCTCCAGGCAGTAGTCTCAGGCCCTCGCCTGAAATTTCCGACATTACAGGAGTGGGGGAGTGGGGGGAAGGCGGGGAATACCTGGGCCTCTCTTTCATTCTTTTTTGCAATAAGCAGAAGAGTCCTAACCTCTGTTACTAACACTCCTTGGTGGTACCAGGCCCAGGTCTACACCAAAGTCCTTTCTGTGCCTGGGACTGTGCCAGTTCCTGGGGTTCCTACGGTGCCCCAGGCCCTGCCCCCACTCTCACCCAGCTCAGAACTCGAGAGCCACGAGAGGGAGACCAGTCAACGCACACAGGCCACACGGGGCAGGTGCTGTCCGAGCCACAGTGCACAGTGCTGTGGGCACACCCGACAGCCAGGAGAGTGAGAGTGGCAAACCAGGGACATATGACATCCTGAGGAACTAAAACGTATCTGTATAAAACATGGTGGCCCCTAAAGCGCCACGAAACTGAAAGTGCCAGAAATTTAAAACGAAACTCTAGCTCTGGCAGGTGTGGCTCAGTGGATGGGGCGCCAGCTCGATTCCGAGTCTGGGCACAGGCCTGGGCTGCAGGCCGGGGTCCCCAGTGGTGGGTGCATGAGAGGCAACTGCCCATCAATGTTTCTCTCATTCTCCCTTCCCCTCTCCAAAAATAAATAAATAAAATCTTTAAAAAAAAAGTGTAGCATAAACAACACATTCTGTCAAGGATATCAGCCCACTAGCAATAAATGGCAACTCTCAAGTAGCCAATGCCACTTTTCATTTGCCCAAACTCCTGTTTTCTGAGAAAGTCCGATTAAACACATCTTCAGACCAGATAAAATCATCACCCGTTAGAGGCAGCATGCACAATAGTATCTCCCATTGTTGAGTGCCTGTTACGTGCCTGACATCAGACACGGTTTGTATATTAACCTAGTCTTATCTGTCATTCCTTCACAATGCCTGATTTATGCCATCATTTTAATCTTTACTCTTTCATTCATCAATAAACCTTTACTGAGCTGCTATTACGTGCCCAACACTGTGCTTACTGGGGCTGTGAAGATGAGTAAGACAAAACCCATGGCCCTCAAGGGTCTCCAGACATAGACATGGAAAAATCAAATTATAAAATGATTGTGCCATAGGTTAAAATGACATAAAGAAAGAGATATTAAATCCCTTTCTGGGTCCGAAAAGCTGACGGAGTTGACACTTGAGCTGGGACATGACAGGCTGACAAGATGGGAGCAAGAGAGAGCACTGGAGCAATGTCAAGGTCCGGAATTATATACCGACAGGCACCTTCGAACTAGACCCAGTAACCGACAAGGCTCTTTAGAATGAGGAGGAAAGCAATGAGGGATTCTATTGGTGAGGCAGGCAAGGAACACAGCAGACAATTTAACACACTCCTAAGAGATCTGGATGTTATCCTGGAGGCAACAGTCAATTATTTAAAGCTGGTTAGCATCCAACGGCGACTCCAGGGTTGATTTCCATGTGAGGAGCTTTGGAGAAACTGGTCAAAGACTCACCTTGACCCGTTTCGCAGGCAGAACTCCACGTTCACTCGGGGGCATGTTTACTGACACCGTGTCCCTTGCCCCAGCGTCTCCTCGTCATCTGCACGCTGCCCTCTGAGTCAGAACTGCATGTTAGTAAGACTACATAGCCAGTAATGAGGAGGTTGGCTGGAGTTGGGAGATGGGGTGGGCTGGTAGCAAGGAAGTCAAATTAGAGCATCAGTTTCACAAGTTCTCAGGCCCGAACCAAGGCAGCAGAGTAGGGACGGTGAGGAAGAGACAGGAACCATATTATGGTGGATCTGACAGGGTAACTAACAATAGGAAGGGGAAGAGGGGAAATTGAAGAGAACAATTCAGCTTTTGGAATGGGGCGAATGAAGATACCATGAACCAAATCCTGGAAATACAGGAAAAAGATATTTGGGTGTGAGTGGGGAAACAAAAGCCAGTAAGGGCGCCTAGATAGAGACATCCATTAGCCAAGTTTCACAAATTTTAATGTGCACAAAAAAAATTGTAGATCTTTTTAAAACTAAGATTCTGGGCCTGGCTAAGTGGCTCGTTTGATTAGAGCATCATCCTCTATATGAAAAGGCTGCGGGTTTGATTCCTAGTCAGGGCACATGCCTGGGCTGCAGGTTGGAAGTGTACAGGAGGCAACCAATTGATGTTTCTCTCTCATAGCAATGTTTGTCTCTCCCTTTCTCTCTCTCTGTCCCTTCCTCTCTCTGAAATTAATAAATATATCCTCAGGTGAGACTTAAATAAAGATATATAAATATTATGATTAAGTCTGAGGTCACTCAAGAGTCTGCATTTCTATCCTGATCAATAGACCACACTCGGAGTAACAACATTCCTGAACAAAAGTGGCCTTCAGCTGCCCAATGCAGAACACGGGCGTAAGACAGAGGTTGGTGGGGAAGGAAAAATGTCTTTATTACAATGCTGCACCATTTGGAGGAATGGGGTGCTCCCTGGCTCCAGGCTCCTCTCTTCCAAAAAACACAGAAAGAAAACCTGTGTGTCCCCCAAAAGACAAACTCAAAACCATGCCCAGAAATCCCACTCCATTCTTATTTGTAGCCAGAGGCTGCAAAGCAGACAGCTCTCTGGCGTCAGACTCCCGTTCAGGAGTCCCCACACGTGGCCTGCACCACCATCACCACACTGCAGCTTCCTGTGCCAGGGGCCGAGGGCCACTGCCGACCACTGCAGCAGGCTGTGCAGGGGCTCTGGCTACACAGGGCCAAAGCACCTGTTACCTGGTCATGTTGTTTCCAAGGCCCACTGGGTCTTGTGAATGTCTTTGACTGCACACCCCAGCATGGATCCCAGAGGAAGAGAAGGGCCAGTCTCTGCCCTCCCTCCTTTAAATCTCCCAGTGCAAGCTGCCATGAATTCCAGAAGGGTTCAGCTTCCCCATCCAATCCCATCCTTTTCCCAGGCTAGACTGGCAGGTCCGCACCTCCCCCTGCAGCCATGTTAACTTTTAGGTACACATGCCACCGTAACCCCTGGTTTCCCCTTCAATCCGAAAGTAAACGAAGATAGGAGAGCTTTTCCCTTTGTCCATCACACTCTAGACTCCTGCAGAGTCTTCACACAATAACTTCCTCCTGCCACATCGTGCCTGGGGCTGGGGAAATATGCCCTCATGTCAGGGCTAGGTTGGTTACTGGGGCAACTAGCTTGTCTACCCTTTGCTCTGGAAGGCAGGCTCTCCCATGCTGCCCTAGGGTCCCTCCCCTCTGCCCAGAGATGTGGCCAGATCTCCCTGTATCAAGACATTAAATCACTGAACACAGGCTTTCACCTCCACAAATGAATTTTTAAAAAATCAAGTCACTGAGCTTTAGTAGTTTTTGAGGAAATCCTGTCTCCTCACAGGGAAAAACAAAAACACCTTCCTTTCTATTCGCCATTTCCCTGTAAGATTACACGTCCACACCCATCGCTGCCTGACTTACAATATGCTCCCGTCCTGATTATTTTCCCCCATTGATATTAGGCTTGACTGTGCGACTTTCGTTGTTGTTGTTAATGGAATATGGTCGTAGAGACAGAACGCCAGTTACACTCATGAGCTTTAGGACCCACTGCAAGGCCCAGCTCTGCATCTGCTCCCTCTTCCATTAGGAGAACATGTCCAATACTTATTGCTCCTTCAGTCAGCTCATTCAGTCAGTTACAGAAATGAAAAAGCCCATGGACTGTATATGGCCTTTGGCCAAGCGCAGAGCTGACCCCAACCTGGGACCGACATATAACAAGAGCAAGAGTTGCTCTAGCTACAGAGATTTGGGGGGTCATTTGTGGCTGCAGTCTAACCTAGCCAAAGCTGGCTGATATATTCTCTTCTGGTTATCAATGAAACAAACTAAGTAGGAAACAGAAGAGCTAAAATAAATGCTCTTCACCAATCACATCACTCTTTTCAAAGACCATTGGTGATTGATCACTGCTCACATGCTATTCAGTTGCAGACAGCAAAGTTTCCTGTGCTGGAGAGGAAATGAGCCACACATTTCTTGGGCTACATGGTAAGTCTATACGGCACCAGAGTAACGGACAGATGAATGGATGCCTTCGCTTCTATGATAAACCAGTCTAAGTGGTACTTCAAGGATTCACTGAAGCTTGAAATCCTCGTTTTCAAAATCTATTTACAAAAGCTAGAAACTTTTCACCTTGTATTATCAATGTTCACTGGACCTGGCCTACGCTGCCTCTATTTCTACTTTCTTTGAAGCTCTCCTGGGACCAAACTTGAAAGAAAAATTATTAAAGAACTCCTTCTCCCCCTGCTGGCCACACTGCAATATAGCAATACTATAATGAACAATTATTGATGTCAAAACTGAAACTCAAAGAGTAACTATCCCAGCCAAATGGCTACCCCCACAAACAACTGTGGCATGCCGATGACTTGTGTTCAGCCTACACCACATTTAGAATTTTCTGAAAATTTAACTTTTAATTAGTTGCCAATATTTCACTGACATCCATATTTCCGTTTTCTGAAAAAAAAAAGTCGGTTCACATTGGGTCTGCTATTGCACATGCATCTCCTGCTCCCTGTGGACAGGACTTGATGCTCCACTTTGCCCAAGTCCCCCCTCAGCCTGCTTCACTCCTTATACAGCCTGCCCAACCCTTGCTGCTTCCATTTGCAACCCCAAGCTCTCTCAGTGTACTGAGGAGTAAACGGAAGCCCAGACTTGCTCAAAACCATACCACCTGATTAGCAAAGCAGGTAGTAAAATTTGGCCCTACTATGTTTCATTCAACAGATTTTTGTTAATTTCTTTCATTCATTTAACAAATGGTTCAGTGCCTACTATAGCCAGGCATGTAGTAAGTGCCAGAGATAAGGAGTATGCAAGAGTTTAGTTAGTGGGAAAAGCAACAGGTAATAACATGAAATATAATGAAAGTGATGAAAAAGATATGGGCCCTGGCGGGTGTAGCTCAGTCAGTCTTGTCCCATAACCCAAAGGTTGCCGGTCCCATTTCCGATTGGGGCACGTGCCTGGGTCGTGGGTTCAATCCATGGTCAGTGTGAATGATCCCCAGTCCTCGCATGTACAAAAGGCAACCCATATGTGCTTCCCTCTTGCACTAACTCTCTCTCCCTTCTCTCTCTAAAAGCAATAAAAAAATGTCCACAGGTGAAGTTTTTTTATTTTTAAGGGGAAAAAAAGGGATATGGGGCCTATGGTGATACAGCAACACAGTCTGCCCTCACCTTATCACCCACTTCAAGTTAATCATGATCATGAATATAATATAAATGTTTCTAAGATTAACTAAATAATGTCCTCAAACCCTAGGGTGTACATTTATTCAACATCCATTAAGCCCAAGTGCTAAACTATGGGGAAACGGTAGTAAAAACGGCATTTACTAGATGAATTCTTCAGCCATGCATGAGCTCTAAAATAGTCCCTCACCCTTCTCCCTGTTCACCTGCAATCAATGTGCAAGGGTAAGAGGGAGTCAAGGTCAGTAACAGTCACATGATAGTTAAAGGAGGTGGGCAGCAGCTGCTCGGCAAGCGGCCTCTCTGCAGAAAATGGGAGTCAGATATGAGCGTGAATGACTGCGGGAATGGGAGTATGTGGGAGTAAAGCTAAACTCAGGCTAGAGACTGGTCCTGGTCAGCAACACCCACGACACGGTAACTGGACAGCACTAGGGAAAGGCATCACCTTTGTGCTGGATGTAACCACTGCTCAACTGGATCCTTTGAAACCTGGGCTCTTTGGAGAAATGGCCTATTCCAGATCCAAAAAAGGAAAATTACAAGGTAAACCTAAGGCACTTTATTGGGCCAGAAAACAAGGAAACAGAGTGATGTCGTGACATCAAAAGGACTCAGGAGTCATGAAGATAATTAGTAATTTTAACTTACTGAATACAGCAAAATCCATGAATGCATGATGATAATTATGATCATGATGATGATGATGACGCGCATGTGTGTGTGAGAGAGAGAATATGTGAGCACAGAGAGAAGCCAGAACGCCTTTCTTTATTCTTCTTTACAGAATGATGTCAGGTAATAAATGTAGGAAGAATGATAGAATGGAAAATCACCCTTTTGCAGCCCCCAATGCAACCATTGATTTAGACAACGACAATCAATAGATACTAAACACTGAGTAAAATGTTACAGGTACTGCCCGAGGACTACCCAACAGATGGGAACAGAGGTTTGCCGGTAACCTCTTTATACCCTAGTGTCATCACGGATACTAGACAACCTGCCTATTATGTGCTTCTCGACGTGAGGCGACAAGGACCCAACTGCTCCTGTAATTCCTGCAGATGAACAGTGACTCTTACCGAGCCATCAGACCTGACTGGTACTTCACAGAACCTACAGTGAGGAATGGAGTCTGCTGAACACAGAGGGAGCATCTAGTTAGGTTAACAGGAACAAACAACTGGACAAATTCAGAATGTAGGTCATTCTAGCCTGAACTCTTCAAAAATGTCATTTTTTAAAAACAAGGGACTGTTCTAAATTAAAAGTAGTCAGAGACACAGAACCAAACACACTGGGTGAATCTTGACTGGCTCCTGGAGTGGCGGGGAAATAGCTATAAAAGACATTCCTGAAACAGTTGGGAAAATTTGAATATGGACTGGAAAGTAGATGTTACAGAATTTTGTTAGGTATTGTAAAGTTTTGTGGTTAGTTGAATATCATTATTCTTACAGATGAATGTGTAAGTATTTAGGGGCCAAGTGCCACGATCACCCACAAATGTTTCATTTAAGAATTATGCACGTAACTGTAGAGAGATAAAGATAATGTGGCAAATGTTCACTGGTGAATCTAGGTGGAGATTATGTATGTGGTCATTGTGCTACTTTTTTCCTGTAGTCTTTAAAATAAAAAGTTGACGTGAAGTATAGTTCAATGTGATAAGAAAAAAATGTGAGTTATTTGGATCCTCTGTGGTCACTGAAGAAAAAACAATGATGACAACAGTTGTCACCTCTGAACTTCACATTTTGGCATCTGAAATGTTTCTGAAGCCTGTAAAACACGCACAATGCTCATGCTATAATCCGAGGTAGGAAATATCAGTATCTAAAATAGCTGACATTTTAATGATCTGAACTTACATTTTCATGAGTTCCTTAAAATATTTTCCTGCATTTCCCAAGTATATTGTAACCATGTATTATTTTTATTTGAAAAATATGAAACATTCACACCTTATTTTTCTATTTAATATAACCGTACCACTAATTAGGGAAAAGCATAGGTTCTGGTAAGATGAAATAATGCCATTAAAATAAAAGTTGATACTAACATTAATATGTAATGAACCAGAGACCTAATAAAGCAAAAACCATATGCCTCTTAACAGACAACAAAGTCTGCAACTTTAGGATAGGCAAAAATTTCCTAAGGCACAAAAGTACAAATCATAAAAGAAAACACTGATAAATTGGACTTCATCAAAATTCAAAACTTTTGCTCTTCCAAACACCCTGTAAAGAAAATAAAAGGACAAGTCACAAACTGGGAGAAAACACTCACAATACCAACATCTGGACAGGACTGGCTGGCAAGCCGTCACCTCCTGTCTGGTCCTCCAGCTCCCACTCCAGCCCTGCAGCCCTTTCCCGTGACAGCCAGGGCCAACTGTTTGCCAATCTTTCATCCCATGGCTTCCGCAGAACAGGGAATCAAACACAGACTCCTCCGGCAAAAGGCCTGCACGCCCACGCCTAGTTCTATCTTCTCGCTCCTGCTCCCCACTCACACATTTCTCTGGCCTCACAGGTCACTTGCCCGTTTTGCCCATCACATTACGTACAAGCTCCTCCCTGACTCAGGACCTTTGCACCTGCTGATCCCTCTGCCAGATACTGTTCCTCTGCATGGCTGACTAGCATCCTCATTATTCCGTTCTCACGGAGGCATTCTCTGACATGCCCTGTCCAATCACTTAATCAATATCCTGTTTTCTTCATTCTGTTTACCCTAACTGAACTTGTGTACTGTAAATTTTCCCTTCTACAAAAAGGAAAGATCCATAAAATGAAAAGAAACTTCTGTGTTGTCCACTGATACAAACCCAGTGCACAGAGCATGGAGCACGGCAGATGCTTTGCGAACATCACTGAATCACTCATGGCAAACCTACTATGTTCCAGGCACCGTAGTAGATATTGGCTCAAACTTATGTGTAGTTCAAAGGTTTTGTTCATCTCTTTAGGAGAAATACTATACTCCTAAATCCATTTGAATAGCTGAATACTTCTTAGTATTCTCCAGAAGCCAATTTACTTCCAAGTAAATTGCAAAATCTGGATTTCATTTATATGTAGGATCTGTGCCTTGGGCTAAATGGAAATGTTCATATCATTTTGAACAACTTACACCCACAACAACTAAAATGAGAGAAACAAAAAAATATAATGTGTAAGAATGTAGCATAACTGGAACTCTCACATACCACTGGTGAGTAAAATTACCTTAACCCCTTTGGAATGCTGCTTGCAATTATTTAATAATGCAAAACATACATACGCCTTATTACCCAGCAATTCCATACCCACATGTATCCCAAGGCAGCACATACATGGCTCCCCAAAAGACAGGAACAAAAATGTCCAGAGTACCACTATTCATAACCGCCAGAATGTGGGAACTCAAAGGCCCACCAACATAAAATATGTATCAGTATTCAGGCACACAAAGGAATACTGTACAGCAATGAGGATAAACGAACCACAACCATACCCAACACGGGTGCGTGTCCTACAAATGAAATGGTGAACAAAAGCAGCCAGACACCGCAGTGCCCACGCCAGGCTTCAGTTAAAAAGCTCAGTGTGTTAGAGGTGACACATTTTCCCTGGGGTGTTCCGGTGGAGCGCTTCCCCGAAACTTCCCCACTGGTGTTCCTTCTGAAGTCAGACCCACTAAGTAGGAGGTGGTATTTGAGGATGTAACCTAACTGGCCTACAACAACGACGTCCCTTGGAAGTCTCATGTTTTATATCTTAAAAATTCACGTGAATTGTTTTTTCTCCATGCATACCGAACAGAAATATTTACCTCAAAAATATTCACAAAAATTATTTTCAAATAAGATGGGCCATGTTTTACCCAGTGGTTGCAATAGCCAGATTTCAGTTTAAAAAGAATTGGTGGCGCTGGGGCTGGGGCGGGGGCGGGGGTGAGGGTGGCGGACTGGGAGGAAGAGGTGAAGAAGCGTAACTGGCGGTTACAGAACAGTCACGGGATGTCAAGTACAGCGCAGGGAATCCGGACAACAACATTGCAGGAACCATGCAAGGCGCCAGGTGGGCACTGGAACTACTGAGGGGAACACTATGCAAAGTATATGACTGTCTAACCACTAAGCTGCACATCTGAAACCAATACAAAATAATATTGAAAGTAAACTGTAATTGAAAAAAAAACCAACGAACTGCTAGAAAGTAGATTAGTTATGGTTAAATAGCCTGGTTCAGTTCCCAGATTCACTACTCACTAACAGTGTGACTTTGGCCTAAATACCTAGATATTTCGACCTTATTTCCTCATTCCTATAATGAAGATAATAACAACGACCCCACACAAGTGGTCTGAGTATTAAATGAGATGACATCAGTTAGGTACTGAATGCTACCAGCCTTTTCCTTCCCTACCCTATCTGCAGTACTGGGATGGAAAAAAAGTCAACAGGCTGTTTGCTGCAATATATATATTTTAATTCAAAGTGAATCGACAGTTAATACACCATAAATTCTTATTTTGACACTCACCAAAATAGTCACCTGGAAAACCCGCTTTTTGTGACAAAGTACAGAAGGCTTGGTCACATTTAAATCACTGAGAACTAGAGAGAAATACTATCGCAAACTGTAATAGACATTACATCCATAAAAATTTTCCCAGTCCTTATTTGTAATATTGCACAGTGCAATTGCTACATGGCAAACTAGTGTAGCATAGAAGTAAAAGCAAAAACAAACTAACCAAAGAAAAAAAGCCACAAGTCTAAAATCATCAAACAGTTAACAGTTCAAACTCAGTAATCAAATCTGTCATTGGGTTTTGTTAAAACAAATCTTCCCACACTTGCAGTGTATGATTTAACTTTTACTTAACACAAAGCTCAAAATTAGTAGTAGAGATTTTTAAAAATGAAAAGTTTTGCTACTACAGTAACATACTTAAATACCCTGAAGAAAAAGAAAACTAAATATCAGGATATTTGATAAAAAATAACTTCTAAATTAAAATAGTATGCAAATATGCAACTTGAAATTCATGCAGTGTTTTATTTAAGAAAGCATTAAAACCAAAGAAAACTGGTTAAAATGGCTTTAAAGAAGCTATAAATCCAGATTTTTTTTTTGTCAATATGCTTTAGGCTTTAACAGGATTTTAACATATTTTATTTTTAAACATGTAAAAAACCCATGATTAGAATCAGTGAAGAGCAATGTACTTCACAGGGGGAGGCCTTCATCGAACGTTACTGTTATATTATGAAAACACTGAAGGTTACGTCTATTGCCCATTTAACAAGACCATCCCAGGCTTGGAACCGAAATACAGAGAACGGGGCATTTCAGGGTAGTGAATGTGGTCCTGAGCGAAAAGCAAACTGCACCACTTCGGTACCTTCTGCGGTACGGACGCCAGTCAATCGTCTGCACTTGTTTCTCAGACACCTGCTGCCGGCACTGACTCCTCGCCAAGGAGGGAGCAGATGCGAGTCATCTGCTGGACCATATAAATAAAGTTAGAAGGCTGTGGAGGACAGCATCTGCTTAAATAGTGACTCCATACATTTGCCATCTGTAAATAATCTTTTAAATTAATCTTAGACTACTCCTTTTTTTATGTGTAATATATATTTCTATTTATACAAAATGCATAGAATTGATTACTAAAAACACTGAAACTTGTGGGGAAAATTAAGTCCTTCATTTTCAGTGTGACTAAAAATGTACTGCTGGTTTTTATTTTATGACCTAATACTGTAATTTTTAAAAGCAATTTCAGGCACATTTATTTCAGTGATGATTGTTAAATAAAACACTGCTTGTGTTAATGGAGTAAAGAAAAGTTTGTCCATTATTAGCTTATTGTCAACAATGTACTACAGCTGTACTAGTGGTATGCAGTTCATTTATCAAAGAAATGCTATAAATCCAAAACATTTGGAGGGTTTTACACTCAAATGCTTTGTACTGCTTATTCCAGTAAATGCTGTAAGATTATATTCCAGATTTTTAAGGAAAAAAAGTTAAGTCAAGCCTGCAAGATGCAGCTTTCTCAAGTGTCTACAATGCCAGTATGAAAATAAAAAATTAAGTTACATTGATACATCCAAGTTTTTTATATGCAGTGATGAGCACAAACATTAATAGAGATAAAATACTGATGCAATTAACACACCCCAAAATAACATATGCTATTATTTTCCATCATTTACAATACAGTAGTTACAATGACACTCCAAACAGAAAAGCAAAGTAAAAAATCAAAACCCCAACTTCTATTTCATGTAATTAGACTTATACAGAAATTAGAAGGCTAAATAACAACTAGTTAATCACCTAATTTCACAGCTATCTGAAGTGGCAATCGTTATATAGCAGCTTATCTATGATACATTCAAGATAAATGATACAATTTATTACTTGCCCATAAGCTAAAACACAGCCTGTTAAATACCTTTCCTTAAATTCCACCTCTACACTACAATATACTTGAGGTCTATGCAAAAAGTAGCTACCTTTTATATAGGAAATGGATGATTAAGTCTTTGGTGCTGTAAAAGCAACTTCATTTAAACATCACCACCATCACCAAAAAAAAAAAAAAAAGAAAGAAAGAAAGAGTAAGAAAGGAAAAACCCAAGACACACTTCCTAGGAAGAAAAGCATGTAATTTCTGTCCCTGACGGAATGTATTAAATAAGCAAACACCACCAACAAGCAAAACAAGTACTACAATGTAAAAATACTCTAAAAAAAAAACCCTCTCACATGCATAAATGAAAAATTGCACACAAAGAACTCACATCTTTTCAAGCTTCAATAGTAAATATTCTGCTACTACTTATTAAATACTGCATGGTTTGCCCAAGCTATGGTGAAACCACATCATGAATCAATGAGCAATTTGCATTTTCTTTCATTATCTACTCAAAGTCATGCCTACTGCACCTCTAAATATTTTATTAAATCCAATTATACAGCAAACACTCCCAAAATAAACGTAGATTGTATTGCAGTTTTACTTAACAGTATATAAAATGCTGTGTTGTGACAGTTATCAACTATCCATTAGATACTGAATCAATTTTTCTTAAGCACTACAAACTGCTTGCTTTTCTTGAAGCTAGATCATTCTGGAAGATCAGACAGCAGAATTCAATTCACCTACAGCAAACATGCTGCCCTCTTGGTAAGGAAAAACAGCTACACCCTGAAATCATACCACGCAAAACCAGAAATGAACATTACTCTATCAGAAGAAAACTAAAGAGTAGATCTGACTTTTAAGTGCTGCAGTCCTCAACATTTATATATAGGTAATAACATTAACAACCTCAAATATTTAAGGCACTATGTGTGGGAACGGTTTACAATGCAGCTGAGATTATTAGAACAACATTTAAGAGCAAAGTCTAGGCAGTATTTTGCCCATGCAAAGACACATGCAAATGTAAAGAACAATAGCTCAATTTCTTAGGTAAGTGACCCAACATGTATACACTAAGACACGGATAATACAATTCACTTGTATGCTGAAGTTCTGACGGATGTGCATCTGTTGCTCTAAGTCTGTACACAGAATGGCTTCCCAAATACGGACGTGTCTTGCACTAGTTAGAAGGCAATTTTATAAAAAATAGCAGGAGCAAAACTGAACTTCTGCTCCCATAAGTCACCTGTCTAGAGTAACTACATAAGAAGATAACATGACCAAAGACAAGTTATACGAAATGTGCAAAACACATTAAAAGTGAGTTTTTTTTAAAGCTCAAAGTTGTTTAAATTGCACCCAAGTCTACATGATTCAAAAATAATTTTCTTGTGCCATGGCTAATATTTATTAAATACCATGTTTTTATTTTTTAATCAAATGTTTCTATCATTGAGCTTCCTCAATATGTTCCTTTTGAGTTTTCACATATATGGATACTGGCTGAGTTTTGTTGGACTCAATGGAAATCCAGTATATGCAGGTGATGCTGCAATGTAAGAATGTGGTGGGAAGATTGGTTTGTACTGAGTCTGATGAATGGTTGGGGATGGTAACAGACGGGGATTTATGCCCACTGGGACCTGGTGAACTATGCCACTGGGATGGGAGATATTATAAGTTGGATGCTGTAACATAGGTCTTGAGGTACATGGAGAGGCTAAGAGGTGGGCCACGGGTGCAGCGCTACTGAGGGCAGCTGATGACGGGTAAGGAAGTAGAGTGGGCTGTCCTCCGAGGTGCGTGCTTCCAGCCAGGTGCGCATGCACGGCTGTGTGGGTGGGACTTCCATGAGAAAGAGTGAATGGGTTACTGGTAACACTAGCAGAGATATAAGCATGCTGTCTTCGATGTCCAAAGTTTCCATTCCACTCTTGATGCCCAGATCCAAAGTGCTGAACCTATCCAAAACAAATAAAACAAAAAACACTAAATACATAAAGTTTAAAAGAAAGGAAATTACAATAAGCTGTGACTGATAACCCATAAAGAACCTCTCAAATCTTAGATTTACTAAGTATAAAGAGAAAACTAATGATTTTATATATTAATAACATTTTTAATATTTATCACTACATATTATTATGATATAAACATTGCCTCTACCACTGCTAGTATCTCGACCCTCCCACCACTAATAGCTACCATGTGTGAAGCACTTATCATATGTAGGCCTAACATTTACATACAAGACATTATTTAATCCCAAAACAACACATGATACAGCTATCATTCCCATTAACTGTGGTCTAGATTTGCTAAAGAGACCTGGCCAAGGTAATATACATAGTATTTGGCAAAACCAAGATTTGGATAAAGGATCTTCTCTTTCCCCAAGTGGAAACTCAACTGCTAAGCACAGTGCTGAATACACGGAAAGTACTCAATGTACCCTGGCTGGCGTAGCTCAGTGGATTGAGCGCGGGCTGCGAACCAGGCATCGCAGGTTCGATTCCCAGTCAGGGCACATGCCTAGGTTGCAGGCTGTGGCCCCCAGCAACCTCACATTGATGTCTCTCTCTCTCTCCATCCCTCCCTTCCCTCTCTAAAAATAAATAAATAAAATCTTTAAAAAAAAAAAAAAAAAAAAGAAAGTACTCAATGTAGCATCTCTCACTACCACCACAACTAACACATGGAAGTGTGGCATCTGGGTGCCATGTCTGGGTCTCCATTAACCTGGCTCATACGGTTGTCCCCGCCCTGGTGATTCCCTGAGACACCAGCTGACCAAACTGGCAGACCCACCTATGCTGTTTCCAGTGGTTTTTCCATACAAATAGCTCATCTTGGCTCATGCTTCAGATTTTCCTAAAATCTCTCAAAGCAAGCAGCATCTGGCCTTAGTGTGACCATATCTCTTACTAAGTAGCCCCAGGCCCGGCACTAGCAGCGGCTGACCAAGGTTCACAGCTTGGCCTCTCCTGGGTACCTCCAAACCCAGGTCAAGTAGCAGCCCTCTGCAAATTGCTTTGTGGCTCAAGCCAAGAGGCCCTGGGAAGAACACAGGCAGTGACTGACCTTGGCCTGCACTTCCCAGGAGGCTGCAGAGCCAGTACACCCAGTGGACAGCTTCAGACCATGTTGAAGCACTACCCAACCACCTCCATAAGTGACACACTCAAGGGGCCAAACTCAGCGGGCACCAGAACTCCACTGATGTGAGTCTTGCTCTGTGGGGCAGGCCCCTGCACAGATGGTCCTCCTTGGTGGTTGGTGGTCATGGCTAGTCCTTGCAGCCTATTGGCCTGGGTGTAAGTTCCTCCTATTGATGTGCCAACAGCAATCAAGGCTCAAGTACAACAGGAGAGTGTACACAGCCCACAAGGGGAGCAGAGGGCACACCTGAGTGTCCAGCTTGGGTGATCAGGGAGGCTGTGCCACTAGACCTTACCAGATACCTACTACATTAGGCCACTCTGCCAAGCCTGGGAGATGTAGCAGCTCTACCTAATACATAGAAAAAAACACAGGGAGGCTGCCAAAATGAGGATACAAAGAAACACACCCTAAATGAAAGAATATAATAAAATGGAAACAGAAAAAGAACTAAACAAAGTGAAAACAAGCAATCTACTAGTAGGAGAGTTCAAAACACTGGTTATCAGGATGCTCAATGAACTTAGGGAGAACTTCCACACATAGAAAAGGACATAAAAGCCATAAAAAGAACATCGAAACCATTAAAAAGTCAGAAATGAAGGATACACTAACTTAAGTGAAGAATAATTTATAAGGAATCAACAGCAGAGTAGATGAAGCTGAGAAGCAAATCAAAGATTTGGAATATAAGGAAGAAAAAAAAAAACACCCAATCAGAACAGCAAACAGAAAAACGAATCCAAAAAAGTGAAGGTAATGTAACGAGCCTCTGTCACAACTTCAAACATACCAACATTCACATCTTGGGGGTGCTGGAAGGAGAGGAGAAAGAGCAAGAATTTGAAAACCTATTTGAAAATCATAATGACAGAAAACTCCCCTAACCTTGTGAAGGAAATAGACATATAAGTCTAGGAATCTCAGAGAGTCCCAAACAAGATGAACCCAACGAGGCCCACACCAAGACAATCGTACTTAAAATGCAACAGGTTAAGGACAAAGAATCTTCAAAGCAGCAACAGAAAAGAAGTTAGTTACTGACAAGGGAGTTCCCAAGAGACTGTCGGCTGATTTCTCAACAGAAACTCGGCAGGCCAGAAGACAGTGTCAAGGAATATTCAAAGTAATGAAAAGCAAGGATTTAACCAAGAGTATTCTACCCAGCAAAGCTATCATTCTGAATAGAAAGACAGATAAAGAGCTTCCCAGGTATGAAAAAAATTAATGGAGTTCATCACCACCAAACCAGTATTATACGGAACATTAAAGGAGAAAGAAGATGTGCAGAGGAGGAGGAGTCAGAGAAGGAAGAGGAAGAGGAAGAGGAGGAAAGATGACAGGAGGAAGAGGATGGATAAAAAATATAAACACAATGGCGATAAATACTATCTATCAACAAATGAATCTAAAAAATGATAAATGAGGAACAGACACAGGCTCATAGATACAGAGACCATTTTGATGGTTGCCAGTGGGAGGGAGGTTGGAGGGTGGGCGAAAAAGGTGAAGGGATTAAGAAGTACATGCTGATCATCACAGAATAGCTGTGTGAATATACAGTATAGAGAATATAGTTAATAATAGTCTAATAACTATGCATAGTGTCAAATGGGTACTAGATTTATCAGGAGGATCACTCAGTAAACTATATAATATCAAATCACTGGGGTACACACCTAAAACTAATGTAATATTGTATGTCAATTGTGATTGAAAAATAAAAAAATGAGTTAAACTAAAAAAATACAGCTATCAATCCATTAATGTGCATTCCGATTTAAAGGGACTAAGAAGACAAACTAAAATACATTAAAGAGAACCTAAGAGCTTAACTTTTCTGAAAAAAATCGAGTTTTGTGGATGATCTACTTAATTATCCTATTATCAGGATTATTATTCTTTAGTCACTCGGGATAACCAAAAGGGTAAAATTTATTAAGATTGCACACAGTTTCACAATCTTTCTTCCCCCGAGTGAAACACTGCTGAATCCAAATCCCAAAGACTCTTTCTCATAAATTCCAAAATGTACCTGACTGAAATTCAAATGCTGCTGCTGGAATGCTGATGTCAATTTCTGCGGACGACCACCCACTGCAGAAGGCTGGTTCAGTCTTCCGGGAGCAGATCGTCCTTTTATTAATGGCTGGCATATAGAATCTGGCAATGAACAAAATATTAAAGTTAATGCTTTTTCTTCCTCCTATAAAAATTACAAAGTCTTTAGATATTTTACACAATAGTGATTTGAGAGCCTTAAAAGTAAATGATCAAACTGAAAACTCGGAGATGAGTCATGGCAATGCTGTTCTCTGTGTTCCTAAATTAAAACCTTTTAAGGGACTATCGAGAAAATACGGAGGACTCAGTTTACCTGTGTTTGCCATATGCTCATCGGCAATTAATCCATTTTCTAGTCCCATGGGTGGCACCACAACAGTGCAGACGGCTGGTTTGGTTTCTGTGTTGGCGGAGGTTCCCAGTTCTGTGTTTTGATGAGTGCCCTCTACAAAACTGCCCTCTGCAAACGGACTGTCATGTCCCGAAGAGTCCGACGTTGGAGAGCCATCCACGGTATCACAGCCGCTTTCCTGCTCTTCATCTGACATACTGCACCAAGAAAGTATCTTTATGAACAACATGTTTTTCACGAAAAATTCCAAGTCAAGTAACAGTGAGGCTCCAGCAAACTGGTGACGATCTTATTCAGTTAGTTCATAGCTAATTACTTTTTCCTTGCTCAATGTTTTTTCATAAATTTTCTAGACTCTCTCATTAATTCTCTCTTCAGACTGCTAGCCCTAATTCTGTCCTGTTTCGGAACATCCTTTTAGCACTGAATTTTGTCTCCTTCCCTTTCTCATTTGATCCTTAGTAGTAGTTGTTCATATATCCCACCTTACACATTTTAGAGAATGTCGTCAAGATACTACAAAAGCAGCACTCTTCTGGATAATTTAAAAGACATGTACAAGCATTATGGATGTTTCAGACTGAATTCCGAGGTTAAGATACATCGCTTTAATGGTAGGTAATTCAGGCCCTTTCTAACTGAACAGTTATCTGAAAGACCTGGCCAGGGTCCCATTATTTCTCTTCTCTTCCTGACCCTCTCGGGCCGGACAACATCTCTCCTTAGGATTCCTGCAGCATTGTTGTCCTCTTACCCATTTCATACTTAACAGTTTGGAGCATCTCTCTTTATATGTATATTTTAGTTATGTATTTTATCTGTATGTCTTATACATACATTTGTATGTGTATATATACCCACACATATTTTCATATGTATGTGAATATTTATGTATATGTGTAGTAACAACTTCCAAATCCATTAAAAGCAATTTATAAGAAGATAATGTTAAAATTTCTTTGTATCTTCCACAGAGCTTTGGTTACAGATATTCCACACCATATTTTCTGACTTAGAAAAAAGAGAAGACAAATGTATAAAATTTAGACTTAAAATCTATTCAAATTTTGTTTCCACCTTAAAAATTCTAAAGGCTAAGATCAAAGGTACTGCGCTGACAGCTTTGTGGCCCACCACTTGACACGTCAGCGCCTCACCATGCTGGTTAGAGGAAGCTCACTCGCTACTCTAGCGGCGATCCATGTTCCTGGACAAAAGGGAAGGCAGGTAAGAAAATATGGATAAAACCGTGCTAATCAACCACCAAAGAGAGAAAAGAACCACAACAGATTTTCCACTAACAATGGGTCATCACTTCATTATGCAAAATATTATGTTTTTTTTTATTTTGCTAAAGTATATCCAAAATTTAAATTATAATAGTACTCTGTGGGGCTGAAGTTGAGAATGTGGTTTTTCTTACCCTTTCAAAAACAAATGACTCTTTTAAAAATCATTTATTAGAACCTCAATTTTTCATTTAGATCTGTTCTACCACAATAAATAAAATTACCATGTAAAACCTGAGTTATAAAAATTGATCTAGTTCAAAAATTATGTTCAGAAGAGAAGCCACTGCAGTAAACTGGCAGGCATTATGACCTTAACCAGCTACAAAAGAAACAACTGGCTTTCCAGCTGACTTAGTATTTATCTTACATACACCACTGAGAGGCCTTTACCTGTTGGGTCTCTTGCAAGGGGATGGGCTGGACTGCGCCGAGGAGCTGGTGCTCAGAGTACTGTCAGGACTACTTAATGAGCACATCCGGTCGATGTTCAAAGTGCTCTGGCAAGCTTCACAATCTAGGCTGCCTTTACACCTAGTGAGAGAGGACGGGAGGAACAAAAACATTAGAAGATGCTCCCCAGGAGCCAAAAATTAATGTATTTAATTACGAATATGAATGAGTTAAGAACAACCTACATGGGCAAAAATCTAACGCTTATAAATAGATGAAAAATGCCGCAATAACCATGTTAAATACCACTTAGGAAGTTTACTCCAAGACACTGACAAGGACTAAGTCACAGAAAGCTATTTTTCACCACACCAGGGGGCACCATCCTTATTCTGTAAGGATGCAGCATAAACACAGCGAACTGCCCCTGGCACTTACTCTCTGAGAGAATGTCTCTGGGTCGTCTCCTCCTCGTCAGTGTCACTGCTAATCGTGATCACACTCACTGCAGGGCTTGGGGAGTCGGCGATGACGATGGTTTGCCGCTGTTTGTCTGAAACTGAGGAATCAGAGTCCTGCCTGACAGAAGTTCCACAAGTTCTTGCCTCTCCTGAGTTATGATTGTCCTGTGCCTCTACACAACTTACTTCCTCGACATCTTTCCCATTTCCTATCTTTGGAGAAATAAACGTTGAATGTGGGATATTGGTATTCTGCAATGCATTACTCCTGCAATCAAAGAAAGGAAGTGTCATTTTAACAATCAAAATAAGAACATGACATTTTTCTAAGAAATCTTACTAAAATGAACAATGTGAACTGTCACTTGCCTCAAGATCATGTATGTAACATACTAACATACAGATCACAAGCTCTGTGAAATATAAAATATTATCTCTAGAAATATCAATATAAAGTGCATTATTACATTTGAATGGTCAATATTTTTTGGTAAATGTGATATCTGTGTGTCTAAAATTGTCTAAAATTATAGGTAGATAATAAACAAAAGGGCAATAAAGACAGTCTTACCAACTGAAAGCATTTATTTCCTCTCTTCCTGGCTCCCATTCCATTAGTTTTACCAAAATACCTCTGAGAAATTGAGAAGGGAGCTGGCTTAGTGTTTGCAACAAAGCTATTGAAGAGGTCATTTTGAATACAACAGAGTGACCCTTTAGTGTACATGCAAAATTTATCTTAAAGATTAATTTTCAAAATGCAGAGCAAAGTTAAAATATCAACACCAACCTGTTCTGGCACAGTTTATTTTTCTTTGCAGCGGCAGGCTGAGGCCAGACAACATGTGCAATGCCCACGCTAATTGGCTGAGGAGCCGATAAAGTTATCTGATTGGTTAGAAGAGGTTGCGGCAACACTGAGCTATAGTGATTGCTGTGTGAAATCATTTTCCTAGGGAGAAAGATTAGAAAAATCAAATCCCTTCTTTACCAAGAGCTACTCTGCAAACTAGTCATAAAGAAATACTTCTGTTTTTAACTCACCCCCAGTCTCCAAGTCTTTGTGAACCAGCCACACCCTCAGAAGTTAAGGTAGCAGCAGCCAGGGGTGTTACCTGTTGCCAGGCAGGTACCAGCATCTGCTGTGTTCTACCAGACCATGTCTGCTGCACCATAAAAGAAGAAAAAGAGAAAAAGAAAAACTATTAAATTACAAGTGATTCTTCATTACTAGATCTTAAAATTATAAATACATTAAACAATCATCTAATAATGTCAAAGTTACAGTCAATAATCTACAAAAGTTTGAATTCCCATCCAGGTCATTTTAATCATTTCCCAACATCACAGGCTGATATTTTATGAATGGGTCAATACTTCTTGAGTATGAGGAGGACAGTACATACGCAAAAACAATGAATTATTACCAACCTGAGAAAGAACCCCTGGCCGGATCTGAAGTGGCTGCACAGCTGGGGCCTGAGTTACAAGTGGAACTGTATTATCTACCCTTATGGAATAACTAGTGGGTTTACCATGTGTTGCAGGAATACCTGTAAAATGGAAAAGTATAGTTCTCAAACATACATTAACTCAGAGGGAGAATTTTTTCTTTTAAAACTTTTAAACAATTGCTAAATTCTGATTAGGATTATAAAACCATCCCCTACATAAGATTTTTATATTAACAAAGCAATCTGTTAGGAAAGTGAGGTACATTTTATTTACTTTATGGTATATTTATTATTCCAAAAATTGTTATAAAGCTACTCCTTCTACTGTTTTAAAATGCATACTACAAATTTGGGTGAATCATTTATTTTTCTTGAAACTTCCTATTCCTTTCAAAGTTTGCTATTATAGGTTTATTTTTCTTTTTGAATACTTCTGCCACTCTGATAAAGGACATGGAAAAGGTGAAATCTGATTCAACATCCTGTCCTCCAGCAGGTTCGTCTTTTCATACAAATTTTTAGCTATGCACAGCATTCTCTTCTTCAAAACTTTAATAGGATCTTAACTCTTGGCACCAGAGAGACTTTATCAGAACTCTGCACTTCAATGGCCGTGAAGGTTTACATGATTCAAGAAAATTTGAGATGGCACACTCATTTTGACCTCCAAAGGAAAAGCAAAAAAATAACAACCACTTCTGCCTAAAATAATGATACAACTATGCTTTAGTCAACGAGGTTTAATCTACCAGTATTTCCAGTAGAGGGCTGCCAAATGCATTTCATTCTGCTTACTGGCTAGGAACTGGAAAGCAGGATTATCAGCCACATTATTGCTGTTAATGTTAATATTTCTATGTCAGGTACTGCAAAGGGATGTTGTAAATATAAAGTCTTATGATAGTAAGCTTTGAGACAGTCAAATAGTATCACCCCTACTTAGAGCTTTTGGCTAACAAGATTTTACAGACACGTCCTCCAAGATCAGAAAGATCAGTTATTGAAATAAATCCATTACTTCATAATTCCAGTCTGTTGCAGCAGTTACTTTCAATATAGTTTGGCAGATTATTTAATATACTTTTTAGATAAAAATGATCTTAGGTATCTCCAATCATCCCTAGAGAAAAATACAATTTTCTTTTCCCATTGAAATATAGCTTTATAATTTTCATTGTGCAAATACTTTCAAGTGTTAATCCTCAGGAAGAGAGTACTATGCTAAGTGAAATAGAGAAAGACAAACACCGTATGATTTAACTTATATGTGGAATCTAAAGAACAAAATAAATGAACAAACAGAAATAGACTCACTGATGCAGAGAATACACTGATGGCTGCCAAAGGGGCGGGGGTTAGGGCTGGGGTGAAGAAGGGGAAGGGAATAGGAAGTACAAATTGGGAGCTACAAAATGGTCATGGGATGTAAAATACAGCTTGGACAGTACAGACAGTAATACTGTAATAACAATGTATGGTACCAGGCAGGTGCTGTAAATATTGGTAGGATCACTTTGTAAACTACATGATTGTCTAACCACTATGCAATACACCTGAAACTAATACAAAATAATGTTGAATGTCAGCTGTAATTAAAAAATAAAATTTTAAAAAGTCCTAAAGAAAATGTTAATTTTGTTGTTTGTTTTTTTCACAGGAGTTTATTCTACTACTCAAGTGTTCTACCCTCTGAGCTCCACCTAAGAACTAGATATTAATTAAGTTTAATAATTACCTATGCATTATTTTTTAAAACTGACTTTTTGGCCCTTTCCAAAAAGCATGTCTTCATCAGCAAATTCTCCAAGAAAAGGAATATAAGCGTACCCAGCTAGTGCAGATACACTGCAGCAGTAGACAATCTCATCAAAGAGAAAGAGTTTACTCTGACAACGATCAAAAGACAAAGCAAATTCTCAAATCCCAACAAAAACCACACTGCCCTTAAATTTTCCTCGTAATTATCATTGTAAGATGAGTATTCTCCTACTATCTTCCCTCCTCAAGATGTCTAATTTTTTTTACCCTTACCAAAGGACATTTTTTTCATTGCTTCTAGAAAGGAGAAGGGAGATAAACATCAATGCTAGGGAGAAGCATCGAATGGTTGCTTCCCATGTGCACCTGGACTGGAGCTCGAATCCACAACCCATATAGCCTGACCAGGAACTGAACCTGCAACCCTTCAGTTCCAGGACGATGCTCCAACCAACTGAGCCACACTGGCTGGGGCAAGAGGTTTAGTTTTTTTAAATCAAAAAGTATGGATGGTTAGGACCACAATTTTCTATTAGAGATATTATGTGAGATAAAACTTTTTGTTTGATTAGATTTGCTTTAATATCTGGAGAATGGGGACAAAAACTTAAAGATTGGTCTAGTAAAACAGGAAAATTTTTGCTGGAATGTATTTGATTTTAAAATAGTGACTTTCACTCAGAAGCCATGAATAATTCACTTTTCAGTTTTCCAAATAATGTTAAATGCTCATTTTATATAGACAACCTTCACTCAGATTTGTGAAATAAATGCTTGGCTAGGTCTCTACCCTTGAAAAGGGCACAATATATAAAAACAACATCTACCTACTTAATAAATCTATAATATTTAAATACTTAAATACAACAAATACTTAAAAACTTAAATACTTAAAAACAACATCTACTTAAAAACTTTAAATACTTAAAAACAACATCTACCTACATAATAAATCTATAATATTTAAATACTTTAAATATTTAAATACTTACATAATAAATCTACAATATTTAAAATATATGAAGTGTATAATGAACCTAAATACTATATTTCCAAAGTATAAAATTTAAAGGGAAGGGAAACAGACATAAAATTTATTTTAGAATATAAGCTACAGGGGAGGGTGGTGGGGTGGGCTGGGATGGGGTAAAAGGCAGAAAACTGCACCTGAACAATTAAAATAAAAATTAAAAATTAAAAATAAAAATAGAACTACCTTATGACCCAGCCAAAAAAATGTTATATATGCTACAATGGTACCATAAATGCTACTCAACAGTTGCCCTATAATCATTTTATTTTTTAAAGTATATTTTATTGATTATGCTATTACAGTTGTCCCAGTTTTTTTCTGGCCTTTATCCCCCTCCTCTAAGCACTGTCACCCCCACCTTCCAACATTCTCCTCCCACAGTTCATGCCCATGGGTTGTACATAAGTTCTTTGGCTTCTTCATTTCTTACACTATTCTTAACCTCCCCCTGTCTATTTTGTGCCTACCTATTATGCTTATTTCCTGTACCTTTTACCTCCACTCTCCCTCTCCCCCTTCCCACTGATAAACCTCCATGTGATCTCCATTTCTGTGATTCTGTTCCTTTTCTAGTTGTTTGCTTAGTTTTTGTTTTGTTTTTTTAGGGTCTGTTGTTGATAGTTGTGAGTATGTTGTCATTTTACTGTTCATCGTTTTTGATCTTCTATTTCTTAGGTAAATCCCTTTAACACTTCATATAATATGGGCTTGGTGATGATGAACTCCTTTAACTTGACCTTATCTAGGAAGCACTTTATCTGCCCTTCCATTCTAAATGATAGCTTTGCTGCATAGAGTAATCTTGGATGTTGGTCCTTGCCTTTCATGACTTGGAATACTTCTCTCCAGCCCCTTCTTGCCGGCAAGGTTTCTTTTGAGAAATCAGCTGATAGCCTTATGGGAACTCCTTTGTGGGTAACTCTCTCCTTTCTTCTCGCTGCTTTTAAGATTCTCTCCTGATCTTTAATCTTGGGTAACTTAATTATGATGTGTCTTGGTGTGTTCCTCCTTGGGTCCAATTTCTTTGGGACTCTCTAGGCTTCCTAGAAGTCTATTTCCTTCACCAGATTGGGGAAGTTTTCCTTCATTATTTGTTCAAATAAATTTTCAATATCTCGCTCTTCCTCTTCTCTTTCCGGCACCCCAATGATTCAGATGCTGGAACACTTAAAGTTGTCCCAGAAGTTCCTAAGCCTCTCCTCATTTTTTTGAATTCTGTTTCTTCATTCTGTTCCAGCTGGATACTTATTTCTTCCTTTTGTTCCAAATCATTAATGTGAGTCCCGGTTTCCTTTCCTGCACTGTTGGTTCCCTGTATATTTTCCTTTATCTCACTTCGTGTAGCCTTCATTTCTTCCTTCATTTTGCGTCTGAGCTCAATCAATTCTGTGAGCAGCCTGATTACCAGTGTTTTGAACTCTGCATCAGACAGGTGGTCTATCTCCTTGTTGCTTAGTTCTTTTTCTGGAGCTTTGGTCTGTTTTTTTCATTCGGGTCATATTTCTTTGACTCTGGACACCCGTTAAGCAGTAAGGGGCAGAGCCTTGTGTATTCGCCAGGGCAGGTCAACCCTCTTTCCTGAGTTGTGGCGCTGCCTGTGGGGGAGGGGTCAAAGAGCGAACAATGCCACTTGCTCTACTCTCGTCCCACTTTCCCGTCACTTCCCTCACTTCCCACAGGCAGACTGTGACCTTTTAGGTGCTGGTTCACAGGTGGGTGGGTTTGTGTATGTTTTAGGACCCTGTCAGTCTCTCCAATGATCTCTCCTGTGAGGCTGGAGTTTCTCCCACCACCACAACCTCCTCAGATTTTTTACAGACTGGGGTTCTGAGTCTTTAGTTTCCCACACCGAAACTGTGGGTTTCCTGATCTGTCTCGCTACCTACATTGTTCCTCCCAGGTTCCAGCATGTGAATGTGGGGCCTCCCACACAGTCCACCGCCTCACCTTGCCACTGGTCCTCTCTGCCTGGCTGACAGTCTCCACCCCTCCTACCAGTCTGAATGAATGTTTCTTTAACTCCTTGGTTGTTGGACTTCCATACAGATGTTTTTCTGGCAGTTTTGGCTGTTCTTTGTTTTTAAATTGGTTGTTATCCTTCTTTTGGTTGTCAGAGGAAGCACAGCATTTTTGCCTATGCCTCCATCTTGGTCGGAACTCTCTTCCTAATAACCATTTTAAAATGTTTGTTCAAAATACACCAGCACATTGTGAATGAAAAGGGTAAGAAGACGAACAATGAACTGTCTACAGGGATGCTAAAAACAAATTAGAGAGAGAAGCTTTCATTTCCAAACAGACACTATACTAAGATAAGAAACAACAAAACATCATCTTTATGACCTGGCTGGCGTAGCTCAGTGGATTGAACGCAGGCTGCGAACCACAGCATCGCAGGTTCGATTCCCAGTCAGGGCACATGCCTGGGTTGTAGGCAATGGCCCCCGGCAACCACACATTGATGTTTCTCTCTCTCTCTCTTTCTCCCTCCCTTTCCTCTCTAAAAATAAATAAATAAAATCTTTAAAAAAAACCCATCATATTTATACAGCCTGACTATCCTTTTCCTGCAACGGTACCTGTTATGCAAGCCGACAAATAGTATGCTGTATCTTCAAAAGTACTGTTCTTGTCATTTAATGGGTTAATGAATCTGACAATATCTCCTTTTTTCTGTTATCTTTATTATGAATCACTCATATAGTTGCTCACATATGCACACAAAAGTTACTAATCTTTTATAAATTATAAGTCACATAAAAAGAAAAGATTTTGTCTAACCTCATTGTATGTTTTAAGAATCATGCTTAACCATGTTTACAAATGTGTCTCAAAAGCCTCTTAAAGTTTCGGCTACAAACAGAAGGTAGGCTCTGAAAAAAAATGCTATCCCGAAACCTGATGAAATATACACACACTGTAGGTGGATGACCCTCAAACTAACTTTGCTACATGGGAGAAATTATTTTTTTTAGAACCTAAGAATCTATTTGTTAGTACAAATTAAAAATTTACTGAAATGAAAATGCATTTGTTAAGACAATACTTAAATGATAACCTACAAAAAAAAATTGAGTGTTTCATGCCCAAGTATTTAGAACTAAAATTTCTACCACTTGCTCTCAAATGGTATATGTATGTCTCGATAGACAGACAGACAGACAAACAGAACAAACATGGCAAAGTGTTAATCTAGGATAGAAGGCATTATATTATTCTTTGAACTTTTCTATGTTTAAATTTTTTAAATAATAAACAAGAGAAAAAATAAATAAACGCAGCATCTTTAAGAGTGCCATCACCAGCACTAAACCACAATTTCATCTTGAGAACCAATCATCTAAGTTGTTTTTTATATTTTTAATGACACAAACCTTTCTCTCAATGATACCGTATGTGAAAACCCAACATATGAAAAAAGATGAAAGAAAAGGTACACCAGTTAAACAAAAGTGGCTAAGGAGTCGACATGTTTCCATTCTCTTGTTAACAGGCAGTCAATGCAACATACTCTTGGTGCTTTGTTAACCACTGTGGTAGATACCTAAAAAGTTTTTTTAATTGCTCAAATCCTTGAATCAAATAAAAAATTCAAATAACCTTTAGAATCCAAAAACATTAAGGGCTAGAAATGACGAACAGTAATTTGGGCTGCTTTATTTGACTAAGGCTGAAGCAGATTAGTAACTGTGTCCAGGATAACACTGCAAACAGGAGAAACGATCTACATCCCAGGTGTCCTGACTTAGCACCAGCTTCCTTTACTTCCACCAAACATACAGTGTTACCACCATGTTTCAAAGAGTCAGTCAGGGCCCCACTTGTAATTAACCTGTTGCTTTAAGATGCAAATAGATGTTAAATCTTAGCAAGAACAAAATGCTATGAAAGGACCTACGAAGTAGGGTCCTTTTATTCTGTTATTCCAATTGCAAAGTCTGCTGCTATCACCCTGTAAGAACCACTAAGAAATTCCTGCTGGAGACTTTATGGCCTCTTCAAAAACATTCTGCTACCCATGCCACTTGATGATTTAATTTATTATTTTTATGTAAGTAAGGGACATAATCTAATTTAGTAAAAATCAATCTTTAAAAAAAAACCAGCCCTTTGTATGTGTAAAGAACAAGAGTATAACATTTGGGACAGAACTCCTTTGACCAAAATTTATACAAGCGAACTCTCAGACACTTTAACATCTAGTGACAGTAGACAGTATGTACGTGCCCGAACATCTGGAACAGCGATACTCAGCACAGGCCAACCCAACTGTCATATGACCCATTTTGTTCCTGAGGATTATAATGGAGCTCCCGTCAAGAAATGAACATTACTGCTGTACAGTTTACTGACCAGCTTAAATTCAAATGTGGCACTAAATGTAGCAAAAGATATGCAGTATATTTAATGGACAGAACTAAATTTGTTTAAGAATAATGCATGCCGGCCCTGGCTGGCGTAGCTCAGTGGACTGAGCGCGGGCTGCGAACCAAAGCATCGCAGGTTCGATCCCAGTCAGGGCACATGCCTGGGTTGCAGGCCATGGACCCCAGCAACCGCACATTGATGTTTCTTTCTCTCTCTCTCTCTCTCTCCCCCCCTCCCTTCCCTCTCTAAAAATAAATTAAAAAAAAAAAAAAAAAGAAGAAGAATGCATGCCTAAATTCAAAGCGTAATTTAAATTAAAGAATACCTTGAATAGCTGGGGGACAGATAATCAGTGTCTGCTGAAAAGCATCGCCACAACCAAAGTGCGCAGTTCCAGCCTGCAGAGGGATCCCATGATGCACCACTGAGTGAGCAGATGTGGTCAACGCCTGAAATGATCGACGCACAGAGCATTACACAGAGCAGTCTTCACACTGCTGCCCACGGGCTTTATAAACAACTAAAACACATTTCCGAAAACCACGATGCTACGATAAAAATGGGTCCAGAGACCGATTCTACTGGACTCTACTGTACGGAGAGTTGTGGCACAGAAGGGACGGTAGAGGATACGGAAAGAATGGAAGGTGAAAGGAGAAAATGAACTTGGGCAGAAAGGCTCCAGTGTTACCCTGAAATATTACCGATTTAAGAGAACAGCCACACTGTAACGCCTAACTCTCGACATGGGACTTCTGTATACTTCAAAAGCAAAACAAGCAATTTAAAAAGGTATAAATTATTAAATTCTTACCTGACTTCTCAATGTGCCAATTTTAGTAAAATTTGCTGTCAGATTAGCAGTATTGTTTGAAGAAACCGGCCTTAAGATTGAAGTTTTATTGTGATTATTTGTGTCACATGAATTTGGGTGGGACTTACAAATATCCATAATATGAAAACAGGACTTTACACTGCAAAAAAAAAAAAGAGTGGAGGAGTGGTTAATTGTAATATTATTTTAAATATTTAGAGTAGTTTAAAATTAACGAATATTAATTTAAAAATTATTTCCAAAAGAAAAAGATTCTATGACTTGCACTTAATCTGCTTATTTCAATACTGTTTCTACCAGGAAATCCTACAAGAGTAAGTTTTAAAGTAAGTAAAAGTGTATTTTATATCTGTGATATTTTTTAAGATATCAAAGGAACAGTAAGCATTTTTTGGTTAGCACACTATGAAGTTTATCACCCCCACCCTAGACAAATTTTCTTAAATTTCTAGATCTCCACATCCTTAAATTAATTGTACCAACTATGCAGTTACGCTATTTTTCAAGTGCTTATATATGGAAACTATTAGACATTTTTAAGTGGTGGGGGGTGGGGTAGAGTTAGTAGTTCAGCTTTATAAAAACACCAGTTTTCTAAGGGTAATCCACAATAGCAGATACTATTCATCCCTGTAACTTCTTCATTCGGTCTTTTCAAAATATTAAAAGAAGCCATTTTCAGTCATTTGTTTTGCTCCCTTTGGCCTATAAAAAAGAGGTCTGGGATTCAAAGAACTTGCAAGATTGGCCTAACGTAATTCTGATGAGGCCTTCGCAATTGGAGCATACATTTTCCTCTACTACTCCATTAAAAAAAGCCAAAACCCTCCTTTCTTTCCACAACGCAGGGGAGAGGGGAGGAAGGGGAGAGCAGCAAATGGTGTGAAGGGAAACTGAAAATAGAGTTTGTAAGACTCAAAAGAGGAAGAGCTGTTAACATTTCCTTCTAGTATATACACGCCTGGTTACTGTAGGAAGAATGTCACATAAAAACAAAATCACTCAGTCCTTTTCAGTCTGGTGTTTTAGAAAAAGAACACTGGAATGCAACTGAGACTTGCGTTCCAATTCCACTTTGCCACTTACTAGCCTATGGGAGCTTGGCCAAGTCAGCATGACCTCTTCTGACTCAGTTACTTCTATTTAATGAAGAAATTAAATCATTTTTCTAACAAACTGATTTTTTTTTAAAGACAGTATATTATTATTCCTCCAGAACTGCTGTAACAGATTTTAAGGTGACGTACTGGCTGCTGTGAGGAAAATCGAGAAGGTGTTTCATGCTAACAAAAGGGTGGTTCAAAGCCTCAGCCGGGGTAATTCTTAGATCTGCATCGATCAGCAGCGCCCTCTTCAGCAGGCTGACGAACTCTCTCCTGTCGGCCTTCTCAGCCAGAAGGTCGCTTCCCTCCAGATCCACCGCTGTGTTCACCTGCAGGGCCAAAATTCTAAGTCGTCAAAGGTTTCACAGTTAAAAAAATACAACGCAATATAAGAAAGAACAAAGAACCACAATTATTTTGAAACAAGAAAGAACAGTTGCGTTTAACAAACTCTCAAAACATTTTCAAGTATCAAATAGTGTTCAAAGCAGGAAAAAAAAAACTTTTCACTAAACAAATATCCATTTCTAATGAAAGATAAAAATATTTGTTTGCTAGGATTTTCCCTTTTAAAGAAAATGTTTTTTACTAAAGAACAGGATAGCATAAATTAAATACTTAATAAAGACAAATGCAATTTAGTTCCTGAAATGTTAAAACCTTAGAATCAATTTTGTCCTTTTGAAAAAAGGTTAAAAACAGCAAGTATTCTACAGTCATTTAGAAAATGATTGACATGTTTCCACACTTTTGGCAACCAAGTCTACCACAATCAGCAGTAAGATTCACAAACGTGACTGTGCTACTTACATGCACTATATCATCCAGACTGTTGAATATGTACTTTCTGGCTTCTTTAGACTTCATTCCTGTCTCTGCCTCATGTTCTTCTAGTGTCTTATTGAAGATATCAAAGAGAAAAAATAATGCATTATTACCCATCATTTGTAAGTTCTTTATTCCTGTAATTCTGGCACATTTAGTCTAATATATTGAATATTTTAAGGGAAGTAGTATTTTCAAAAGAATTACTATCACAAATGTATTAAGTACAGAAAAATGAGAAGAGCTTTGTTTAATTAAAAAAAAAACTCATCTATAACAAACTCCTTAAACAAAATAATTACAAATTTAATTACTGAGGATTTATTGATCGCCCAAAAGATCCAAGAATAATTTAGGTACTTGGGTTACTACTAAGTGGTTAGACTCAGTCCCTGTCCTATAAAGCTTAAAAATGTGGAACTAGAAAGAGGAGATGAAATACACAACACAAAAGTAACTATACACATAATATTTTAAAAACCATTTAACTTTAGTTAATAACTATGTTGCCAGGTTAGAGAATGAACTAAATCATTCAAAAAGGGCCTTCCTAGTTAAAAAGGGCTGGGGGGAGGGAGAGGGTGTCAAAATTAAAATTCAAAAGAAGAAAAAAGGCAATAAAATTAAATTATGCATGGAGGATATTATCAATGCAAATGAGGCTTCAAAGATAAATGTTTTTCTAAATGTATATATTTTAAATGAATTACCTTTAATCTCCAACCAGAATGAGAGATATCTGTTTCTCTGCAAAAAAATCTTGTGGATTTTGTACCCACATTTAACAACTGTTCTCCTGGTAAACCTTGAGTCTGAGATATGTATCGAATCTGAAAAATAATTTACAAAACAGAAGGGTTTATTCTTTCATGCCATAGATATTAACTGAACACATATTATATATCAGACACTATGCTAGATATCAAGAATTAAAAGATACACTCTGTGCTCTCAAGAAATTCACAGTCCAGTGGAGAACACACAAGTCAATCATTATAATGCAGTCATAAGTACCATAACAAATGCATGCTTTACAGAAAGACAGAGACGGGAGACCTAAACTAATTGTAGTCACATAACATACCAGGAGAGGTGATGCTCAAGCTGAGTCTTAAAGAACAAGTAAGAGTTTGTTAACCCTGCAGGAGCAGGGGAACCTAATCTATTATGAGTTACATTAAGGTTACAACATGAGTTAATATGGGAAGTCAGGAGAAAATGCCCACACATCCAAAGACTGGAGACAACAGAGGGTTCACTGAGGGGGAAAATGGCAAAAGATGAAACTGAACCAGAAAGTAAAAGGAGTTATCAGTGGGTTAAGAAGTTTGGATTTTACTCCAGGAAGTAAGAAACCACTGGAGATATCTAGGCAGGAGTTAACAAGTTGCATTTTTAACATAATGTCTAAGAATGGTGAGAGGACGAGGCCAGAGGAGAGATGGCTAGGGTCTGAACTGAAAGACTGAGTTGGGAGAGAGAGGAAGGGGTAGACCCCAGAGACGCAGACTGGTAAATCGCACACGGATAAAGTCTCGGTGAATTACGACTGCGGGGGCATTAGAGGGAACACATCTCCGTCACTGGCGTGGCTGAGTCAGGTGAGGAAGAGACACGGGTGTGGATGAGCGCTCTCGGAACAATGAAAAGTTTCAGCCTCAGGACCTCTGAACTTAACCTCCTTACTTTTGGAGCACTCTGCCCAGGAATCTGGATGGCTCATCTTTCCCTTCCTTCAGCTCTCAGCTCAAGTGTCACTTTACTCATGAGGCCTTCCGAGACCCACCAACAAATAATAAGCTCTCCACCACTTCCTCACTGTTTTTTTTCTTCGCCATGTTTTTCACCAACTGATATTCTGAATGATTCCTTTCTATATTTTCTCACCCTATTCTTCATGAGAATGAATGTTAAGTTTCATGAAGGGAAGTACTTTGCTTTGTTTACTTAAATATACACCCATGATAATGGGTGATCTACAGCAGGCCCTCAAATATCCTTTCCCCAATTTAATGGCTGGGCAGCACAGGGAATAAACAGAGGCTTAACTCCTCTAAATATGTTTGAGAACACAGGGTTCTTATTTTTTTTTAAACCTCAAGGACTCTGCTCTATCAACTAATCCGCCTTCTCCTGTATATTCTATTTCTTCTTCTCTTCGAGATCTTTCCACTCAATTTACAAAAATGTTTACTATCTTCTATCCCCCCCCCAACAGCCCTTTACTGTTTAAAACTCTTTCTCATTCACATAAGAGTCCTAGAATAGTAACCTGTATTTTACTCCTCAAGTCAACACACTACAATCTGGATATTACTATTACTCCCATGATAAGTACTAAGATAAATAACAGCCCATTAATAATTGACACATTTAATAGTTACATATTAATCCTTATTCTACTGATACGATTAGCTATTACCTTTTTAAGTAAAAAGGTAATAGCTAATCGCTCCATCCATTTCCACACCATCATTTTTTTCGGGTTCTCTTCCTTATTCTTGAGTCTTTAATTGCCTTCCTCCACTTGTTCTTTATATGACATTGTGTTTCAGAGTTTTCTACGTCATCGTTCCTTCCACAAGCTCCAATGCCCATGGTTTTATCTCTGATTCTGCACATAAATATTCATCTCTTGCTCTGGACCTGCACATTCACTAGCTGGCCTTGAGGTATCGCAAAGTGAGCATATTCTAAACTGATTTTCCCTGAAATCTGTTAATCCTCATGCCCCCTCCCCACTTCTGATGAACAGGAACCCAAACACAAAAATCAGAAGCCTGAAATTTATGACAGACAAGCACCTCGCCCTCATCCTCCTCCCCACAACATCCAAACCCCGAACAATGTTACCTTAGGAGTATTTGTCAAAACAGCCCCTCCTCTCCATCCCATTTCAGGTCTTCTTCAATTCTGAGTTACACAAGTTCACGAGTCCCCTAATCAGTACAACTGCCTCCCTAATGACCCCGTCCACTCACCCCCAGTTTATTGTTCACATGGCTAACAGCCATTTTGCTAAAATGCAAATCTGTCTCTTACCCTGTAAAAAATTACTGTACCCTCTACAGAATGATTCCAAACTTCTAATCATGGCACACAGGACGCCAGCTTTGTCCCTGTCCTGCTCTAAACATGCTCCTGTACCACACTCAATTTTGCATCAGCTAGTTTCGCTCTCCCAGACTGCTCTGTAACTTCTACTTCACGCTCCCCTGTGCCTGTTGCCCCACTTCACCAAGCCCATGTGACAAACTTTTACTATTCCTTCTCCAAACCTCAGTTCAAGGAGTTCTCCTCTGTAAAGCGATGCCTAACCATCCCAAACAGAGGTGATCACTTTCTTCCTGTGCCACCATCACACCTGGAACACATCAATTTTAATGCCTCCGTAACACTGCGTTACAATTATTTTCTAATGTGCTTTCCCTACTAGACTGTGAGCCTCCTGACAACAGATTCCATGTTCATCCATATTTGTATCCTCAATTTTAGATGAAATAACTAAAATCTCCTCCTTACAAATTAACTTCATCTCATTAAAATGTGGTTCTTTCCCTTCACCCCACATTCCCCAATGGCTGGGTTCCTTGTTTTATGGAAACAAAAAATGGAAAAGTACTAAGAGCTCAGTACCTAGATGTCACATCGGTCTCTTAGCTGGAAGGAAAGGCGTTCAACAATTCAATTTTAACGAACGCACACAAAGTGTTATCGTGCAGGAGACGCTAAAGACATGCAGATGAACAAAACATGGTGCTGGTCTTCAAAGGCATGTAATTCCGTAGGATAAACATTTAAGCACATACTATGCGATTAAGCTAGGAAGTGACATTATGAAAAAGAAAACAGCCCTGGCTGGTGTGGCTCAGTAGACTGAGCACTGGCCTATGAACCAAAGGGTCACAGGTTTGATTCCCAGTCGAATCTAGGTTGCGGGCCAGGTCCCCAGTAGGGAACGCACAAGAGGCATCCACACACTGATGATTCTCTCCCTCTCCTTCTCCTTCCCCTCCCCTCTCTAAAATAAATAAAACACAATCTTAAAAAAAAAAAAGAAAAAAAAGTGCTAAAAGAGCAGAGAATAGAGTATCTAAGAAGCTGGTATGGCACTGGTATAAACAAAACAAAAAGCATCAAGTGAATTTGTAAGTTTATTTTTTTTTTATCACCATGCCTGCCCAATCTTTTGAAGAGAAATTGTTCCATGTATAACCTCTAATACACGAAGGGACCCACCTATTCCCTCCCCTGTCCCCAGTGGGTGAAAGGTAAGAACCTGACTCAGAAGCAATTAATTCACAAATTGGCCTTGTGAACTCAAATAGAAATAACCTAAGCAAATCAGATTTACAGTATCACAAATGTGAACAGGAAATACTAATTACTGTTTCGGAATGAGGTGAAGTGTGATAAGGTAGAGCTGGAGTGTGATGGCCCTGGTAACCTAAGCAAAGTTAAGAGTGAGTAGAGCCCTGGCCAAGGAGCTCACTTGGTTAGAATGTCATCACGATAGGCCAAGTTCAATCTCCATTCAAGGCACATTAAAGCAACTCGAATGCATATATAAGTGGAACAACAAATCGATGTCTGTGTGTGTGTGTGTGTGTGTGTGTGTGTCTCTCTCTGTCACTCCCCCTACCTCCCTTCCCTTTTCTCTCTAAAATCAATAAACTTAAAAAAATGGAAGCAGAGACCTCTGGGCCAAGTTGACAGCATAGGTAAATTGCCTTATCCAACAGCCACATTACTCTGGTTACTTGCATCTTCCCACAACCACATCAAAATTACAACTAAACTACAGAACAACCATCATTCAAAACCACTTGAAATCTGGTTGAACGGAAGTTCTACAACTGGGGAACTAAAGAAGCAGCCTCATCAAGACTGCTAGGAGGGGCAGAGACATGGAATGGACTGGTCCCACAACCACATGTGGCAGATAAAAATTGAGAGGGGTATCTCAGCTACAAAGGTCTCCCCTGAGGAATGAGGGATCCCAGCCCTACAATAAACCCCCCAGACCAGGGTTGCCAGGAAGAGAAGCCCCCATACCTTCTGGCTGAGTGAATCTAAAAAGCAGCAAGCAAAAAGAAGTTAGTTACCTACAAAGGGGTTCCCAAGAGACTGCCAACTGATTTCTCAACAGAAACTTTGCAGGCCAGAAGGGACTGGCAAGGAATATTCAAAATGATGAAAAGCAAGGACCTATAACCAATACTGCTCTACCCAGCAAAGCTCTCTTTTAAAATTGAAAGACATATTAAAGAGCTTCACAGACAAGAAAAAGCTAAAGGAACCCTGACTCGAGTAGCTCAGTGGATTAAGCACTGGACTGTAAACCAAAGGGTTACAGGTTCAATTCCTAGTCAAGGCATATGCCTGGGTTGTGGGCCAGATCCCCAGCATGGGGCGTGCAAGAGGGAACCACACATTGATGTTTCTCTTCTTTTCTTTCTCATTCCCTTCCCCTCTCTGTAAAAATAAATAAATAAAATCTTTAAAAAAGAAAAAGAAAAAGCTAAAGGAGTTCATCACTAGCACACCAGTCTTCTGTAAGAAGAAGAAAAAATATGAAAAAAATTGCAATGAATACATATTATCAACAATTGAACCTAAAAAAAAATAATAAAGAAAGAACAGAAACAGACTCATAGATACAGACCATTTTGATGGTTGCCAAAGGAGAAAGGCATTGGGGGGATGGGTGAAAAAGGTGAAGGTATTAAGAAGTACAAATTGGTTGTTACAGAATAGTTATAGGGGTGTAAAGAACAGCACATAGGGAATATAGTCAATAATATTCTAATAATTATGCATGGTGTTAGATGGATACTAGATTTATTGGGATGATCATTTGGTAAGTTATATAATGTCTAATCACTGGAGTGTATACCTAAAACTAATAAAACAGTGTATGTCAACTGTAATTGAAAAAAATTTTAATGATTCTTAAAAAAAGCTGAAACTGTGAGTGGCAAATAAGAATCAGAACAGATAAAAGCACTTGAAAAGTGGCGATGTCACACTTATGATCTCACACCAGAGTGAAGTTCTACCAATACCTATTAATCCATCTACTGTTGCTTTGAATTCAAAAGTACCTACAACTCCAGATTTCACAAAATCTATTCATATTATATCTCCTCTCTTGGATTATTTTGATAGTCTACACAGGAATAAATGAACTTGAAACACCCTGAGTAAGTCTCTGTCCAATTCAAATACCTGACAAAGTAGAATCCTTTAAAGATTCCTACCACCACTCTGGAGTTGAAATAGTGAACTTTATTAACATATTATTTGAAATTATCAAACATAATAATCTGAACATCAATTCAGACTTTTAGCTGTTCTAGAGAAGATTCTATCTAAACTCCAGCAAACACTTTGCAGGAACAATCAAAACTTATCAAGCAAATACTGGCTGTCCATCCATCTATAAAAATAGTTATTTGGTTTCCTATCACATTTTGTATATTTCCCTGGTAAGTGTAAACTGAATCCAGTACAGAGAATACTAACGAGACAGAGCATGTACAATTAAGACAGGAAGGGATCCAAACACAGCACCAATTCACAGGGCAGCATTCTCTAAACACATACAGTAAATATACGTGTACACAAATGAGGACGAAATACGTGTATGAGAAAATATAATGTGCCAAATTCTCAACACGGTCAGTGTCTATTTGTAGAATCCAAAATTCAAAGAGAAGATTGCCACAGAAAGCCTTTAAGAGATGATAAAGATGATTAAAGGGCTAGAACAAAAGCCCCTAATGAAGAATTCAAATATTCTGAATATTTTTTCCCAGTGACAGAAATTTGGCTTTTAAGTACATAATAATTATAAGTCTCAAGTTAACTCTTTTTACCTCTTTTGGGAAAAAAAATGATATTTCATTAGAAGGTTAGATAAAGGTTAGACATAAGAAATACCAACAATATGGTCTCCTGATTTCTAAAACAGAAGCAATATAGTATACCTCATAGGGTTATGTGGAGCATTAAGTAAGTTAATGTAAAGTGTCAAGAACAGTTCCATAAAAGAGCTCAGTGTCAATCAGTAATATTAATATAGCCCACTATACTGCCATTGCAGGCAAAAAACTATGTAAATATACACCTGAAACCTGTATGGCCCTATGAACCAAGGCCACTCAAATATTTATTTGTTAAAAGCATAAGTTAATAACATAAAATAAAATAAAGAAATAAATAAAACAAAACAAAACAAAACAAAATAGTGACCATACCCCAACTGGCTGGCTATTCAAGTATATCGGGGCAGCTGATGACTTGAACAGGAACAGGTAAGAGAGAGAGGCAAACCCTAGGGATAGCCCTTTCACATCCCAATTAGAGGGAAAGTGTATGGAACCCAACCACATTAATAAATACAGTTAAAAACAACCAAAATAGGTGAACATTTTAATAGATGCAAAAAAGGACTTGAGAGTGCAAAACCAATTCAGGATTTTCTTTTTAAACTTTGAAAATTAGAAATAGAAAGGTGCTGCCCCCTTACCCTGAAAATAGATACTTATCAAAGCTTAGGTAGTAAACATCATATTTGAAAAGGAGTAATAAAGTCTAAAATTGGAACAAAAATGAGAATATTCACACCACTGCTCCTACTCTTTTGCTTTCATATATTTTAGAAAATAACTTTTAAAATACTGAATAACTGTGCAACTATCAATTCCAAACGTTAACAATTTTTTCAATGACTATATCCCTTTGTAATTAAAGCAATATACATTTTGAAAATACTGTTGATATGGCTCAGATTAATAGTTTAAATTCAATTACAAAATTAAGAAAAATTGAATTTTGGGTGGGTCTCTCTTAAATCACCACTGTAACTTTTGACGAGTCATTTCACTTTCCTAGCCCTCAGTTCCCTCCTTCATGAAAATGGAAGATGGGGGGAGGGGTGGTCAGGGCAGGGGAGAACAACAAGGGAAAAAGTGGGACAACTATAATTGAATAACAAAAGAAAAATAGAAGGGGCAGTAACTAGAAAATCTGTAGGGTTGTTTTCAGTGCTAACATCAGTTGTCCAAGAATAAAATTGTGAAGTCCAAATCCACAGTACAATAACAAATCAACTTGAAATTGTCACCAGGTGGTGTCCTGTTCCAGCGTAGTATACATGCCATAAATTGTCGTACACAAAGTCAAAGGCATATTTCTAGCATTTGACTGGCACCTCAGTCAAGCAGCTAAGAATTATGGGGTTCTCCAACTAAATCACCAACTGTTTCAAAACTAGGTTAGCACCTGCATCAAGTTAGTAGTTGGATAAAAGCTGAAGATACCAAATATGTAAAGAAATGTTACAGAAACTGTCTTTTAAGACATATGTGAATGAAGGAAGGCAGGCAAAGACTATAGTAAATCTGGCCTAAAAAGTTTTATGGGAAAGTCATTTGAAGAAAAGAGATTAATGTTAATTATATCTAATTTAAGAATTAATAGGGGAGGGCTGGGGTGGTGGAAAGGGCTGGGGGAAAGAGGTAGAAAACTGTACTTAAACAATAAAAAAAATGCTAAAAAAAATTAATAGTAAATGACTTAGCATCATCTCAGCAACATTTATGTCACCAAATTAGCTACCTCTTGCATTTCCCCCTTTCTTTCCCTTTAAAAAAGAGTTTTAAAAAATTTATTTATTTTTAGAAAGAAGCGATGGGAAGGAGAGAGGGAGAGAAACATCCACATGCAAGAGAAAAAATTGGATGCCTCCCGCACGTGCTCTGTTGGGGACCTGGCCCACAACCCAGGTGTGTGCCCTGGCTGGGAATCAGCCTGGCGACCTTTTGGTTCACAGACCAGCACTCAGTCCACTGAGCCACACCAACCAGGGCTCATATCCCTTTTGACACTGAATGCTATGCCCTGAAAATCAGAAATAGTGCACTATATTTTATTGTTATAATTATGTCATATATGCTTTAAAATGCTCTATATTCTATTTTTTACGCCTAAAAGTTAAGTAGTATATCTTTTGAATAAAAATCGTATTTACCCACTATAAGCCAATTACACAAAGATAAAATATAACCACTTTGTTAATTGTGACTAACATTTTCCACTAATATGAGTTGAATATGTATTTCTCTAATAAAGAAGATGTTATGAAAACTCTTTCAAATAATAAATGAGTAAGGTAAAAATTATTCCAAAAGAGAATCTTCATATTTAAAATCAAGAAAATAGCAAACTACATTGTCTACTAGCTTAGAGAGAGGCTAACAAACATACCTGGAAATTACCATGAAAAGTGTCTAAAGAGGTAATTTGCTGGATTCTACTGAGAATCACTTAAATAATGTTAAATAGACTTCTAGCACCATTCAAAAACAGCTAAAAATACTAAAGAGAGATCAGGTGACTGAGGTACTTAAGACCAGAAACGGTTGTTGGTTTAAGAACAGTAGTTACGTGACACCTTTTACTCCTTGGAAGAGGCTGACATCTCATCCCTCGTCAGAGTCTGTCACCCAAGCACAGCACTATTATTTAAGTGGACACAGCCCAGCCATTTATACGTCTGTAGTCTAAAAATAATGCAGAAAATTCTCCCAAGACTTTTACAGAACTGGTTTTGGGGATGTGGATTGTACCTTTACTTGTAAAATTTACTTAGTGCTGTAAAAGAGTTTTTAAAAATCAAATACAGTTTTGAGATCTTGAATTTAAAATCCACAAGATCTCACGTCTTGCCATTTTCTTTTTAAAAGGTTTTTCAGATGTATTATATAACTAAAGAAAAACATCCCCATTAGTCTATTCTTTCTCTTTACAATCCACCAATTCTACTAGATTATCACGACAGTTCTGTTACCTGGTCATACTCCAAGGCTCCTGGGTACAGCGGCCATCCAAGGAATAGTTCTGCAATCACGCATCCCAAGGACCACATGTCTATGGCTTCACAAAATGGCAACCCCAATATAATCTCTGGAGCTCTGAAATTTAAAAAAAAAAAATCAGAGTGGTATTCCTTTAAAAGTATCTGATTTCATCTGACACTCTAAGAAAGGCTAGTACAATGACAAAAAAAAAAAATCACCTTCTATTTATAGTAACTCTTCACTTTTCAGAACTCTTTGAAACCTAGCCATAATCCTGAATTAAGCTTTAAAAGGTGCTGTAAGTATGTCACTATGATAAAATCTCTACACTTAATCCTCATATTTCTATTAACATTAAAAAAGGGAAAAAGCATAGACTTGCTTTTGAGACTACAGCAGATCAGAAGTAACACACTAGAAAAAACTGGCAAACTATTAAGTACATGCACTATGACATCAGAAGAACTAAAAACCAGACTTTGAAATATAAAACCAAAACAATATAAAACCGCAAAGGATAGAAGTGGTCTAGACCTAGATAACATTTCACAACACAATAATAAATATTCATATAATTAGGGCCATTAGTCATTCAAAAGAGACAAGACCAAGTTCAATGTATTCTGCTTTAACAGGCAGAAAAGTAGATGATATATCAAAAACAGTTAAAATGCATTTCAGCACTTAAAGAGCTTTGATAATTTGGAAGATGAATTCCATTAAAGATATTCCCAGATAAATTATGATGCTATTTTTCACGGCTTTCCCATGAGAAAGTTGAGATTCTAGGATTCTCGACAGGATTATAATCCACTGAATAAACATGGTACAAAAGAAAACACGGATCTTATTTTTGTCCATTACTGTATATGCAGTCTAGCAAAGAATATGCATTCAGTAAATATTTCTCAAATAAATCATTCCAACACAGGCTGGGTCACACAAAGGAAAACATCAGAGTAAAGTCTGGGTTTGCACTAGGTCTTAAAGAACAGAAGTCTAGGCAGAAAGAAAGAGAAGTGGGCACAAGAGTTTATAAAGTGTGTATTAACATATACTTAAGTTCAAAGCAAAAGGGCAGTTAGTTTCAAAAGTATAGAGTAAAATGGGGTTTATTAGTGATATTTAAGAATTCACTGATTAGAATGCTAAAGAATTATTAAGACTAATGGGGCTATAGCTGTGAGTGTAAAAGCTCTATGATTATATTGAAATTTTTAATATAAAAAACTCATGGAATTTGAAATTGGCTATTTAGAAAACTTCAACATCACATCTGACAATGAAAGAAAAGTAACATAATAACAGTACCTGAAATACACAATTTATAGAGACTGAAATTTGGTTAACAGTAAGAAAGAAGTTTCCGTCAATTAAACAAAAAGTAATGAATTTCTTCTGCCATTTGCTACCATTTAATAAATAAGCCAAGTTTCTAATTGACGGTGACATTAATATGGAGATATCCTTCCAAAATCTTGACCAGGAATTGCCTAAAGCCACTTCAAACATAAAACCTAAGATACAAAAGTTATATTCATGCTCTGACCCGTGTGACTCAGTTGGTTGGGCACCATCCCACAAAGCAAAAAGTCACCAGTTTGATTCCCAGTTAGCACACATGCCCGAGGCAGCCAATTGCTGATTCTCTGATTCTCTTCCTTTCCCTCTACCAAAATGAATTTTAAAATCACTTAAAAATGTTATATTCATGAGAGCAAATTCAAATTTCTCACTTTTAAAATGTGAAAAAATTTAACTGGCAGTTTTATGCAATTTTATTATATATCATTGTCCATTTGGATCCTGTGTGAAGCAGATCAGATGTGCCACAAATTTCTTGGGGAAGATGCCTGTGAAGGATACAGGAAGAGGAAGCAGGAGCAGGTGAAGACTGCTCAGACCTGGAGCAGTTCTGATACCTGCGGAAGATGAGTTGGGTAAAAAACCCTCCAACTGCAGTGAAGAAAGTCTGGTTGGTCTAATGGGAAGTCCCCCGTCAGGCAAGCTCAGCACAGCTGGGAGCAGCCCAGGGGCAATGTGGCTTCTGCCCAACACACACACAGCTGAAGGTGCAACTGCTGGGAGGTCTCAGTCAACTGTGCTGCTCAAAGTGGTGGGAATCTGAGGGGCACAATCCCATGGCTGCCACAACCATGTTCCCAAAACCTTTTGTATATTATTCTGTAACACATATATATCATAAAGAAAATGCAATAAATTCCTTCATTAAGTCCCATTCCAATGTGTCCAAATTCTCTCCAGCTCGCCCTAGTATGCCACGAAACATCATTTTCTGTGTGTACTACTACATGTGAAGGGCTGGGAAACAATCCCTTAAAGTATTTATAATCTGTATCAGCAATTTTTGACTGGTGTGCTGTTCAAGTTTTTAAAACATGCAACATCTGAGGATTTGGTCAAGGGTACTGACCTCTTCCATTAGATTGTCAAACAAAAAACTGACAACAGCCAAAACAACAATAGCCACTCAGTGTGACTTAATCAAAATTTTACCTATTTTTGTCAGACAGGCAAAAAATATAATATTTTGGTATGCCACAGAATTTTAGTAAGTTTATGTGTGCCATATGATGAAAAAGGTTGAAAACTGCTGATATACATGAAACTCAGGGATGTCAGAGTTCTACCAGCCAGTCTCACAATCAAACAAACTAAAAATTAAGACTATGCATAAAAGAATGCTGTATCCATCTGTCAGTAAGGAACAAACCTTACTTTTTTAGTTACATCATAATTGGCTTTCAAATTCTTCCCCTGGGCTAAATATACTTTTTTATAAAGATGATCATAGCAGGGATTCTGATATGTGGACCACTCTCAAAACAAAGCTTCTGTTCTACTCCGAAAGGAAGTTCTTCCACTCCATTTTTAACCTGCCTTAATTCCCTTCTGAGCACCAACTATGTGGCAGCGCTGAGGCTACAGCAGGGGACAGACACCATTGCACTTCTGCAGAACAGGCAAGGCACACGGTAGACACATCTACTGAATGGCGAGTGTGAATAAGCCTGTTGTCTGTTACTCTACCGCAATTAGAGTGTCAAAACCACAAGCTCAAAAATTTAGGTCATATGCTAACAAAGGCAATCTCTACCTTAAATGCTATGTTTCTTTATTTCTTTTTGCCATGTGCTTTTAATCAAACTTATCATTATTCATTAAGACCAAATCCTTTCTCCTTCTCCAAAACCTTGAAACACTGATAATAACATGTAAAGTGGGTAAGCTGAAAAAAATTTTTTTTAAGTGGGCAACTGAACTCTAGATGGCTTATAAGGGACTTTTGCTAGACACCAAAAGAGAATGGTGGCAGTAGATGCTTCAAATAAGACCACAGTGAAGTGCTGTCACTCAGAAAAGAAGATGACTATTAATGGAACATTTTATTTTCTTTTATATCATTTCATTTTCACTTACTTTTTTAAGTTGAAAATTCAACTACTGACAGAAGAAAACTAGCCTTGTTAGAAAAGGGGGTATCTCAGCTCAGGAACTCAGTATATCTAGTTTTAGCATTTTCTTATAATAGAGAGAGATGCCTTAGGTTATCACAACAAATGCCACCAAACTACGAACTCATGTGATGATTTTATGGACATCAAGAAAATGGTGATCATAATTTGGCGCCTTAGTTTTCCTCCATGTAGAGAACATATCAGTTAGGCCACCATGTAATGCTGCTGTTCTTCAGCTTCGTGTGACGCCAGCGACAGACCACACAGGTCTGGCCAGGTCTAGGACGCTGATGAAACCTTTCTGAAATGAGAGGACTGATGGTGCTCTCAGGTAATGTCACTCAGTAAGACCACAAGGTGCAGCCGTCCAGGCTTCCACTGATGCTGAATGTGTGTCTGCATACTTCTCTCTACCTCTGACAGTAAGATACCAGAGAAATGCAGGAGGAACTTGAAAATGGTAAACTCAATAAAAATTAAAATACAAAAATAAGGATAGTCTTCTCTGAGGTGGAGAAAGATTCAGAAGATATTTTTTAAAGTAACAGTTTTATTAAGATATAATCCACATACTATATAATTCACCCATTTAAATGGTAAAATTCAATGGTTTTTAGTATGTTCACAGAATTATGCAACTATCACCATAATTTTGGAACACTTTTATTATCCCAAAAAGAAACCCCATATTCATTAGCAGTCATTCATTTGTCACAAACTTCCCCACCCCTAGGTCCCCACAAATCTACCTTCTGTCCCCTTAGATACTTTATACAAAGGGAATCATACAATTTGTGGTCTTTGTGACTTGCTTCTTTCTCTTGGCATGTTTTCAAAGTTCAAACACATTGCAGCATGTATCAGTACTTTATTGACTTTTATTGCTGCATAATATTCCATTGTGTGGATATACCACATTTACTTACCCATTCATCCGGTGATGGGCATTTAGGCTGTTTCCACTTCTGGGTTATTAAGAAAAATGAGAAATTAGGAGAGGCCGGGTCAGCTCACCAGCCTACTGCGCAAGAATGTACTCCAGAGCTGCAGAAGGTCGAGAGCAGAGAGTCTATCCACCAGAACGAGTACCCACTGCCTCGGACACAGCCAGCCAGCACAGAACGCCTTTGATGGAAAATACAGTACACCCAAAGAGGGAAAGAGGGTCCTAGTGTTGAATAAACTGATTTTTCTACTTTGTTCAGTGAAGCAGACTTTATGACTGACTTGATCTTATGAGGGTGTACCCCTTTATCAATCCTCCAGGGCACTAAAAGAAAATAATAAGAACCCTTGGCCCATATACTGGCAATCCAATATAATAATAAAAAAGTATGGATCAGGGGTGGAATTCCCTTTGGGTAATTTCATAAGGACTTTATGCTAAACTGGTACTAAAGTATTGGGAATCTATGCAAATTTTGGAGTCTGGTAAGGAAGCACTGATTTCAAATAAGGAAAACCATCTAAAGAGAGTTATATTTGAAACACTAAAGAGTAGATACTCAGCTCTCTCTATAACTGCCAAGTATTTACCTGAGCCTTAGCATCTTCATTTTTAAAACTGGGTTTTGATTATCTTACATACTCCAAAGGTTATCTACAGGACTAAGTAAGAGAATGAATGTAAAATATAAAATGGTACTGTGTATATATATTCCCCTAATTTATTCGTGCTCCCACTTTCCTGATTCATACGTCTCTTCTCAAACCACCACTTCTTCCCCCATCCACATTCCTGACTGTTTTATCTGCATTCTACTTTACTGGGGGGGGGGGGGGGAGATGGAATTTGAAAGGAATTTTTACATTTTTCAGCACCACAGGTACTAACCCACTTGCCCCTGCCAGTGTTTCTATCTAAGGCATCCATGTTCACTTAATGAAGGATACCACCAATTTCCCACTCTTTCATCAATACCTCTCTATATATGGAACACTCCCACATCTGCCACCTTGAAAAAAATCTCTTGTGTATATACTCTCTCCTTCCGCCATAACCCCTTTCTCTCTTCCCTTTACACCAGTCCTTTTTGAAAGCACTGTTTAGAAAGGACCTCCAATTCTGCCTCTAACTTTAACCCACTCAAAGCAGGCTTTCATCACCCCATCATTCCACCAAAATAGCTCTCACTGAGGTCACCATCAGCCACGGCATTGCCACGTCGTCAATCTGACTTGCAGCATTGACACAGCTGATTATTCTCTCCCGCTTAAACACTGCATCTAACTTCCCGGACACCACTCTTCTCCTCTTCACCTCACTACCCCTCGCCCCTCAAATTCCTTTCTAGCTCCATCTCATTTCCACAGCCTTCCAACTCTGGAGCGTCCCCAGGCTCGGTCTTCGGAAATCTGCCATCTCCGTGTACACTCACTTCCCTTAGGCGATCTTCTTACCCATGCACAGTTTTAAACACACACCACCTCCATTCATAAGATTCTCCCATGTGTATCTCCAACGCAGACCACTCTCCTTAACTCCAGACTTAGGTACACCAACTACCTACTCAACAGCTCTTCTTGAGGATCTATCAGATATCTCAAATTGATCATGTTCAAAAAGAACTCCTAATTCCCAATTTTCCTTCCCTAGCCTTCCCCATCATAGGAAATGCCAACTCTGCCCTTCTATTTTCTTAGGCCCATGACTTGCGAGAATCAAACTCGACTCTTCTCTGACTTCCCACATCTACCAACAAAGTCCACTGACTCTATCTTTAAAACAGACTCAGAACTGGTCACTTTGTTCCACCTTTACTGCCGCCACCCTAGTCCAAGCCACCGTCATCTCTCATCTGGATTACTGCAATTCCCTTTTGGAAGAATGGTTTGCCAGTTTTTTCCCTAAAATTCATCTCCTATTTTTTTAAATGCAAGCCATGTTGATCCATTTCAGAAATGTTATTTGAGCCCTGGCTGGTGTGGCTCAGTGGATTCAGTACAGGCCTGAGAACCAAAGGGTCAACAGTCTGATTCCCAGTCAGGGCACATGCCTGGGTTGTGGGGCCAGGCCCTCAGTTGGGGGTGTGCAAGAGGCAACCACACATTGATGTTTCTCTCCCTCTTTCTCTCCCTCCCCCTCTTTCTAAAAATAAAATAAAATCTTAAAAAGCAAAAGAAATATTTGAGAAATACCAAATAAAATGCAAATTGTTCTATAAAAAATAAACTTTATAAATATTAATCCATTTGATATTCATAACAATTCTTTTTTTTCATAACAATTATTTTAATAATAAAGAAACAGATACAAGGGCAAGTACTTGTCTAAGGGTCACAAGGCAAGCACAAGGTACAGCTGGGATACAAAGCCAGTTTTTATAGCTTCTGAAGTTATGCTCATCTACTACACCTTAAGATAATTCCTAGAATTACTAAAACTATCAGACTTTTACCTTACTGAAAATTCTACCACTTGGATGCTATACTTATTAATGTGTTCTTCTTTTGCTCTTTAAACACATCAACTTTGGTTTTAAGACTAACCAGGAAATGTGAAATTGTTATAAATATACTTAGATTAAAAGAACTCTAGTTGACATTTTACTAAGTCATTTTCCTCATCTTTAAGCATTTACTCATCTTAACCATAAATAATCTTTCATATTAAATACACAGACATCTGCTGGATACCTCTTAGTTAAAATAAGGCTCTTATTTTGGCAGTTACTGTGCTCCTAAAGATGACTGTGTAAGATCCTTTTACATGGGACAGTTAGGAAATGAGCTCAGCAGTGGATGTGACCATCCACTAGCCAGTCCATAGGTCTGATTACTCATAAATACCAATTCAACGTCATGCACTCAATAAATTCTAACCCCATACTTAACAAAAGACAGCAAAGACCTACAGTGATTATAAAATGCAGATACCAGTAAACACGTGTTTGTACAAGCACAGCAAATCTTGAAAAAAATACACACCCAAATTTTATGGGCAATTATCTCTGAGTAATCAACTTAACAAAAAGGAGGGGAAAAATGCATTTTCACAACATTTGATTGTAAAACAAACATCTTACACTATTTAATAAAAGATTACTGTTTAAAAAGTGTCAATCATCTAAATTTTTTAATAATTTCACATTTTCTTCTAATATTACTGTCATCAAATTTGGGTTAGCTGACCAGGGTTAGCTGACTTATCTTTATTTCCTTTCATTATAAGGAAGATTTTTCTAGTAAGAATTTTTTTTTATGATTTTATTCTTAGAGAGAGGGGAAGAGAGAGAGAAAGGGGGAAAGACAAACATTGATATGAGAGAGAAATATCTACTGGTTGCCTCTTGTACACACCCAGACCGCCCAAACTCACAACTTGGACATGAGCCCTGACTGAGAATCGAACCAGCAACCTTTCTCTTTATGAGACTACACCCAACCAATGAGCCACGCCAGTCAGGGCTGTAGTAAGAATTTTGGATATTGGAATGCACTGCCTCGGGAGGGAAGGAATAATGGAGGTCTCCCCGCTTAGAGGCTCTATCACTGTATGTAGATGATACCATGAAAGAGACTCTTCTAAGCAAAACAGGGCAACTTACACTGAAGGACTTCCAAGAATCCTTCCAAATGATAATGCAACTAACATGTATATTATTAAAGAACATTTTGACAACTTTAACAGAAGAATGATAGTTAAAATATACTAACTAGACTTCCAATCAAGATGGCAGCACAGGCAAACATGGCTTGCCCCTTAACATAACCACACCAAAATTACAACTAAAATGCAGAACAAATATCACTCAGAACCATCAGAAATTGAGTTGAATGGAAGTCTGAAACTACAGAATTAGAGAAACCACATCCCTCCAGGCTGGCAGGAAGGGTGCAATAGTGGAATAGGCTAGTCCCATACCCATGTGTGGTAGATAAAAATTCAGGAGAGCTATCTTGGGAGCAAGGATTCCCAGCCCCACACCAGGATCCCAGCCCAGTGTTCCAGTGCCAGAACAGTAGTCCTCATAATTTCTGGCTACAAAAACCAGCATGGATTGAGTCCATGGATGAAAATTCCGGACACCCAAGCTGTTCCTCTTAAAGAACCCACACACAGGCTCACCTGCTCACACTCACTCCCTCTGATCTTCAGCACCAGGGTGGCAGCTTGAAGGGCATGAGTAGCATAGTGGGAGAAGCTGAAGAGTCTGGCATCAGGGCAAGCAGAGGCCACTGTCCCTTTTCAAAGCCCTCCTCCCACAGAGCCAGCAAGCTGGTGCCATTTCTGAGACTCCATCAACCTGGCTAACACTGTTTGACCCACCTTGTAGATCCTCAGAGACTCTGCCCCACCCAACTTACTGGCCCACCCAAGCTACTTTGCCATATGAATGGCTGGTCTTGGCTCATGCTTCACAACTTTCTAATTTCTATCAAACCACCAACAGCTGGCCTCAGTGAGCCCCAGGCCCAGAACTAGTGGTAGCCAACCTAGATTCACAGCTTGGCTTTCCCTTGGAAGCTCCAAGCCCAGCGTTAAGTAGCAGCTATCTCAGATTGCTTTATAACCTAGCATGATGGCCCCAGGCAAAACACAGGTGGGGGTTGACCTTGGCCTGCACCAACCCAGAAAACCACAGGGCCAGCATACCCAGAGGACAGCTACGGACAATGTCAGAGCACTACCACCCTGCCCCTGCACAGATGATCCTCCACAGAGAATGGAGGTTGATGGTAAGAGGTCACAGCCAATCATGCAGCACATTGGCCTGGGCAAATCCCTTCCATTCATCTGTCAACACCAACCAAGGCTTAACTACAAAAGGAGGGTGTATTCAACCTACACAAAAGGTGCACCTCAAGTACCCAGCTTGGGTAATAGTGGAGGCTGTGCCACTGGACTCTACAGGACACCTACTACATTGGGTCACACTTCCAAGACATGGAGTCAAAGCAGCTCTACCAAATACATGGACACAAACACAGGGAGGCTGCCAAAACAAGGAGTCAAAGAAACATGGCCCAAATGAAAGAATAGATCAAAAGGCCAGAAAAAGAGCTAAACAAAATGGAGATAAGCAGCAATCCATCAGATGCAGGGTTCAAAACACTGGTTACAAGGATGCTCAAGGAACTTAGTGAGGACCTCAAAGCATACAAAAGGCCCAGTCAGAAACGAAGGATACACTCACTGAAATAAAGAACAATATACAGGGAAACATAAGAAGTGTGGAGGAAGCTGAGAATCCAATCAAAGATTTGGAACATAAGGAAGAAAAAAACAACCGTTAGAACAACGTGGGGGAAAAAGGATCCAAAAAACTGAGGACAGTATAAGCAACCTCTGGGACAACTTCAAGAAGTCTAACATTTACATCATAGGGGTGCCAGAGGAGAAAAGAAAGAACAAGAAATTAGAAATCTATTTGAAGAAATAATGAAAGAAAACTTCCCTAATTTGGTGAAGGAAATAGACATGCAGGTTCAGGAAGCACAGAGAGTCCCAAACAAGACAGACCCAAAGAGACCCCCTCTAAGACATATCATAATTAAAATGCCAAAGATTAAAGATAGAGAGAGAGAATCTTAAAAGCAGCAAGAGAAAAGAAGTTAGTTACTATAGAAAAGTTCCCCTAAGATTGTCAGCTGATCTCTCAAAAGAAACACTGCAGGCGAGAAGGGTGTGGCAAGAAATATTTAAAGTCATGAAAAGCAGGGACCTATAGCCAAGATTGTTCTACCCAGCAAAGCTCTCGTTTAGAATTGAAGGGCAGATACCGAACTTCCCAGACAAGAAAAAAACTGAAGGAGTTCATCATCACCAAACTAAAGGAGTTCATTTCACTATCACATGAAATGTTAAAGGGACTCATTTAAGGAAAAGAAGATCAAAACTATGAATAATAATGTGGCAATAAATATATATCTATCAACAATTGAATCTAAAAAACAAACTAAGCAAGCATGAACTGAGAAGCATGGATGCAGAGAGTATTTTGATGGCTGCCAGATGGGAGGGAGGTGTGGGGCGAAAGGGTGAAGATGTGAGGGGATTAAGAAGAACAAATAGGCAGATACAGAACACCCAGGGGGATATTAAGGACAATATAGGAAATGGTGTAGACGAAGAGCTTAATAGCATGACCCTTGGACATACACAATGGTGGGGGGACTGCCTGAGGGAGTGGTTATGCTGGGTAGAGGGGGCAGAGGTGGAAAAATCAGGACAACTGTAATAGTACAATCAATAAAATATAATTTAAAAAAATAAATAAAATATACTAATGAGTTTATTTCCAGCTTAATCATCACTCTTTTCAATATCCTACAGAATGGTGCTTTTTAAAAACAACAAACAAAACTTCAACACAATCTTAGAAAGGCAAACTGATTTCACAGATTTCAAAAAAGACAACCAACTACTTCTAAAAATATTTCTAGAAATATTTTTCTTTTTAAAGTTATGAATGTTTTTAATGGGTAAGTATGTTGCTTTAGGCAATGACATCACTACAAAACACTGAATACTCATACAGATTGTATCTTTACGATTGTTAGTGCAACGCAACCACTCAGTAACATGCTGAAATGTAACCAAAGCACAGGCTCTCAGAACAGACACTCATTCAAATGTAGCTTGAGTCAGAGGCTTAAAATATCCCAATTAAAAATATCCTTATGGCAAGGCCACTTAATCTTGTGAGTATGTGGGACAATGATCCAGATCAAAGCACCGAGTACAAAGGACAGCAGTAACAACATTTTCAGAACTTATTAAATGTTAAGTCTGAGAGGTGGAGGACAGGAGATAGCAGAGATTTAATATGCATTACCAATATCCAAATGCTCAGAATCCTATGCCCTAAAAGATGGACACATCAATAACCTACATATCTGATGAACCAGTGGCTAATATTTTGTAATGATAAGAGTGAGAAATGTCTTTCATTTGTAGATAGCACCATTTATTTCACGGTTTGTATACCAAAAGCAGTTATAAGATCACTCAAAATGTTCATGATATGAAAGAGAAAACTGTAGGAAAATTGTTATTAATATATATTAAGAGAGAAACCAAGAGATGGATTGGTAGGGGAATATAAGAAGTATCTGTTCTTGCCCTGGCTGGTGTAGCTCAGTGGACTGAGTGCCAGCCTGCGAATCAAAGCATTCCTGGTTCAATTCCCAGTCTAGGGCACACGCCTGGTTGCTGGGCCAGGTCTCCAGTAGGGGACGCACAAGAGGCAACTGCACATTGATGTTTCCTTCCTTTTCCCTCTCTAATAATAAACAAATAAAATCTTAAAAAAAAAAAGAAGTATCTGTTCTTTATATGTTGGTTTATATACTATTAGATACAGGAAAACCACCCATCATAATATACATGAACTACAGTATTAATATCTTATATTTGTATTGCATTTGTACTTTACCACTCTTTCGAATATTTTACTCTATGAGGTAACAAAGATAAATATTGTTATCCCTACTCTACAGGTGATGAAGAGGAAAGTATAAAATAGTCCAGAATTTCTTAAACTTAATGACTATGAAAAATATTTAAAATTATAATACATTACCAGTAGATGCCAACAGAAGCTCATACTCTATAAGGTGTACTTAAACAAAATCAAACAACAAAATTATTTTATTGTAATAAATAATTCAATCTTGTAACCCTATAATAATTATTAAAATAAAAATGTTTATTAAGCTCTTATTAGAAGTCATATTCCATTCATTATTTCATTAAATTATAACAAAATCCTCTGAGGTGGGTACTGTATTATCTCATTTCAGAGATGAGGGAACGGAAGCAGAGAAGCAACTTTTCAATGCCTCTCATTAGTGAGTAGTGGGGCTTAAAGTCTGCATGAGAGTCCAGCTCCCTGGCACTGTGGGGGCACGTCGTTTTTACTTTAAGAAGTACTGCAAAGAAGTACATGCATTATTGAATCACATGACCACATACCTATGAATTAACAAGCAGGCAGAAGATTAGGCAATGACTCATCGAGTGATCTCTAACGTAACCTGATGGCATGCTGGAGCAGACCATTTCTTAATGGCAAATAATCTCTTAACAGCTAGGCAAATACATTACTGTTTTTCTAGTTAATTTTTCTCTGTAACCTTTTATATTGACATACATTTAGACTTACAGAAAAACTGCAAAATTAGTACAAAGAATTTTTATTTATTTTTATCCTCACCCAAGGACATTTTTTTTCATTGCTTTTCAGAGAGAGGAAGGGAGAGAGAGAAACATCAACTGGTTGCTGCCCATATGGACCCAGACCAAGACTGAACTGGCAACCCCCTAGGCTTTGGGACAACGCACCAAGCAACTGAGCCACACCAGCCAGTGCGGCACTAAGAATTTTTAGACACCCTCAACCAGGTTCCCCAAACGTTAATATTTTAACACATTTGTATCGATCTTTTTTGATGTACACATACAACTGTAATTCTTCTGAATCATTTGAGAGTTAAATTGCAGAAACAGTATCCTTTACCTAAATACTTCATCTAGTGTGTGTACTTCCTAAAAACAAAGAGAGTCCCTTCCATAGCTACAATGCATTTGTCAAAATCAGAATATAAATATTAATACAATACTATTATTCAGATATTTCCAATTGTCCCAATTTTGACATCCTTTATGACAAAAATTTTAAGAATAAATAAGTTCCAAGCCCATGACTCTTTCTTCTCTTTCTTTAATTTCCTTTATCTGGAATCGCCACCGAACAGTCTTGTGGTTTTAATGAAGAAACTACCGTATCTTTAAAATACAGACCACTCATTTTGTGGAACATCCCTCATTTCTGTTCAACGCTTCCTCACAAGAAAAGTTCAAGTTATCTATTTTCAGCAAGAATACCACGGGTGTGATGTTCTCTTACACTTAATTTTTTTAACTGTATGTTAGAAAACATATTACTACAACCAATTTCTTTAATATCTATTAATATTTCTCAAAATAAACTGTTATATCCTGGTATAATCAAATAACGACAAACTTTGGAATAACAGAGAACTGAATTCAAATCCCAGTACTGGCAGTTACTTACAAAACTCTAGGCCTCAGGCACTTATCAAGGTCATTGCCACCTCAATTCATTCAGCTGCAAATGAGGGACATACTTGTGGGTCCAGATTAATGTGGCAATAATTAATCTACCTTTCTCCAAAAAGAATATGAAATTGAGTGCTTGAGAGATTTTGATGGCCCAAAGTCACAGGGCCATCAAATGGTGATGTCAAAACAAAAACTTGAATTTAGCCTATAAACCTTAAAAGCAATAAAATGTGCCTACAAACAAAACATAAAAATATTTATGTGTGTGTTTTATCTTCTTCATTAAGAAGAACGCTGAGGGCCTTAGGAATAAAAGCTGCTCTCCCCTAGTTTTACACTTTCCACCGCCCACGGCAGAGTATTTTACAACCGGTCACTCCTTTCAGATGGGCTCAATAGACACGAAATATTCATTTGGATACAATGTTCATCAAAATACATTCCAATTTAATATACATTTAAAATGAAATTCTCAGGGGTCTGATCACCTACAAAATGCGCAGCTACATTAGGCAACTTCTGGACATAGACCAATGAAATTTAAGGGAATAGGAACATGTGAAACACCCCTACGTGTACACTTTCTCCCATGTATTTAACCCTGAATAATTTCCTATCAGAATCAGTACTACCAACAAATAACCATTCTAAAGAATTGCCAGGCATCACTGACAAGCTTTCAAATATACTGAATTATAATCTGCCTTACAGAAGGAAAAGGAAGGTAATTTAGTACCTGGTTATCAGATTAACAGCCCCAGTGAGGACAACTACAGAAGCTGGATAAAACACCCACAAAAATAGTTGTGTGTACAGCCTACGGGCAACAATGATGAAGTCGATGCAGGTTCATTCTTCACTTAGAACAACTTCACCCCTGTGGTGGGGACGTCAACAGTGGGACAGGCTGTATGTGTGTGGAAGGAGAGGGGATGTGGCAACTCTGTGGTTCCTGCTCAGTTTTGCTGTGAGCCTAAAAAAGCCCTGAGAAATCAAAGTCTTTAAAAAACAAAAAGCTGTATGAAGTCATCAGAAAGCAAACCAGACAGCTAGAATTTAAGGAAATAAAATCCCAGAGGAAAGAGAGAACTTATTGAAGTGAGCCTTACATTTCCTAGAGGTAGTCACCAATGACAGCGAGGCACAGGGAGTGAACAGAGAGCAGTGGCAGCTGTCCCACTGGGCTGGGAAAACAAAAACTGGAATTCAGAGCCTGCCAAGGAAGAGGGGCCTTGGCAGATCCTCACTCCATCCAGGCTTTTCAACGGAAACCACAAAGGACTCCACCAGAGGAACAAGGGCAGACTGAAATAGACCAGCCTCACTTGGGACAACACGATCTACCTGCTCCACCTGGCTTCCAGAATAAAAAAGAACGGTCTCTGGAGGAAGATACTATTATCCAGAGTTCCTTGCATACAGCCATGCCCAATGTTCAAGAAAGTACATGGAATGATAAAAAATTTCTCCATAAAACTGGAATCTACTTTTTAAAACAATAAATTCTTGATTTCTAGGTACTATTCCCCCACTAAGCAATCCTCAGAGAAATGGCTGATTCTACAACTGAGGCAGGGAAACTATAAGGTGAGCCTAGAAATTTTCCTGTGCTGGAAAAATTACTTAAAATTTTTAAAAAATTATCTACTGATACACAATATCAGTAAGTCATAAAAGTATTATGTTGAGAGAAAAACTTCAGACAAAAGAGTACTTTCCGTATCATTTATGTGGAGTTCTAGAACAGAAAAAATTAATTTGTGGTGAAAAACTCAGATCAGTAGTTACATATGGAAGGGGTAAGGGAGACAGACTAGCCCTGAATGGGAAAGGACATGGAGCTTTCTAGGATGATGGTAATGTTATAACGTGGGGTTACAGAGGTATATGGCATTTGTCGAAACTCTCTGAACTTGCAACCTGACCAGGGTGGCTCAGTCGATTGGGTGTTGAAGGGTCACTGGTTCGAGTGCTGGTCAAGGCTCAAGACTGGGTTGCAGATTTGGTCCCCAGTCATACAAGAGGCAACCAATTGATACTGATGTTTCTTTCTCACATGGATGTTTCTCTCCCTCTCTTTCACCCTCCCTTCCCCTTTCTCTAGAAATAAATAAACTTTTTGAAAATTAAAAAACAAAACTCACTGAACCTGCATTTCACTGTACATAAAATTTAATTCCAAAAAAAAAAAAAGAACAATAAATACTGAGCTATTTTATGAAAAACATACTTAAATGTTTCACGGTACAGTATACTGATATCTACAGCTTACCTGGAATTGCCTCATAAAATAAAAATGAAATGATAAATGGATAGAGAGACGATAAAACCAATGTAACAAAATGCTAATGGCAAAATCCAGGTAGTAGGTATATACATGTTCACTACACAAGCCTTTAAAGTTAGTTTTAGGTTTGAGAAGTTTCACAGTAAAATATTGAAGGGGGTGAGATTTAAGCACAGGCCAAGTACATTTCTCTCTCTCTCTCTCTCTCTCTCACACACACACACACACACACACACACACCTAGACACAGAGTCCACCACTTACACCAAACACAACGAAAAAACCTTATGTGCAATCAGAGAGGAGAAAAAGGACACAAAGAAGCCAATTTGCTCTACATATAATGGAAGCCATAATAGAACAGGAAAACATCTTTAAAGTGTTAAAAGAAAATAACTCTCAAAGTATAACTAAGGGACAACATACCTCAAAAATAAGTTTATTTTTCTGGAAAAGCAAAGTGCCAGAAGCAGTTCTTTGAGGACAAGCAGAGGGACTTACAGTATCAACTACAGAAATAGTGCTGTGATTCAGGCGCAAGGAGAGACAAAGCAAAGAACAGCAGAGTCCAAACAGAGACCCACTCTGACAAGTCCCCCGGTTGACAGAGCTGCCACTGCCGTGCAGTGGAATGACACATGTGTGGTGCCCGGTTAAAGGACACCAACATGGGGGAATGTGCCTTAACCCCTACCTCATACCACACGTGGAAGTCAGTTCCAGATGGACGGCAGGTCTAAACGTGAAAAGTAAAACAGGAAGAAAACATAAAGCGAACAAAACACAGAAAAACGGTGGCATTAGAGTAGGTGAAGATTTATTAACAGGATACAAATAGTGTTAAAGGAAATTTTTAAAAGATAAAATATTAAGTATTGAACATTAAAATAAGACCATGTATCAAATTAGCGCACTTCATCACCTGAATTAGCTTTTAAGAGAGTACAAAAGCTAGCCAGAGAATGGAAAATATTGCTCCAAAAGGTTTCATGTTGAAATATACACTTTAAAACCCATAAATGAACAATAAGACAGCAAAGAGAAGAGAAAATTAGGCCAAAAAATGGCACAAATTAAAACACCCAATTAGTCAATAAACTTGACTTGGGTGGTGGTTATGAGTTAATTCATATTGTAATTTATCAAGTTGTAAATTGAAAATCTGTACACTTAGACCATCTAATACTTTTGGTTATGGGACAACGTGCCAACCACACCAGCCAGGGCCCTACTCATTTTTTCACACAGTTTCTACTTATAAAGTGTACACGACGTCCCAAGTCTGTTAAGTGCTTTACACGCATTAAGGAGGTCAACCTCCACCAGAAGCTCGGAAGCAGCCGTTACGATCACTACTTTACGGAGGGGCAGACGGAAGGTTAGACAACTTGCTGTAGGAGCACAGCAAGTGGCAGAACTAGAATTATGAACCTGTAAATAAACACAGAAACATAATTTCCTATTTGGCATTATTTAGCACCAACATACATTAAGTATATTGTTTCATTTGTTTTTATACTTAAATTCTATCCCTCTTTGAAAATACTTTGTAATTAATGCCCATATAAATTTTTTAAAAACCCTCTATTATATCCAAAATAAAAAAGTGTTTCGAGTCCTGTTACTAATTCAATGACATTCTCTCTGAAGGAGTTATATTTTAATGAAGAACAAATTAGAGCAAGAAAAATTTTTTAAAGATTCAGACTCATCTGTGACATTACATAGTCCCACCACCATGTTACCTCAAATATAAATTCTCTCATCGAGTTTATTCCTTCTAAATACTTCTAGAAGTATTTGTTTGAAAATTATCCTATTTTAGGAGAGTTTTATAGTCATTAATTATATTTTTATATTTATATATTTTTGTAGTCATTACAATTTTATTTTATCACTTACAGAGAACTGTGGATGATTAATTCAGCCTTGAGTAAAAGGGAAAAAACAAACGCCACATTCACAGCACCAGGAAACACTGGGCTGCACCACAGGAGCTCCTTCTCAACGAGGGAGGAGACAGACGCTCCTGACAAAGAACGGAGACTCGGCGTCTCACGTTAGCAGGGCTGGGCTATAAAACCTATTTTGGTTAGCAAACACTTCCTGAGCAAAACACTCTACTCACACATTCTTCAAGTACTCTAATCCCTTTTTTTATTAACTCCGTCAGCTTTTTCCAATTCAAGACCCAAAGCACACTATAATCTTGATGCCACTGCAACTGGGCTTCCAAAAGGTCATTCGTTTGTGACATCTGCTGTTAAGTACATTCTTATTAGGAACTGAAGGGGTAAGAGGGAGCAAAGTAGTAAACATCTCCCAGTACGTATGTGTGCGCACTCTGTGATCTCTTAAACCAACTTGCAATGTATCTCTAACGATGGAGGAGAAATAGGAAGAGGGAGAGACTATAGGTTAAAAAATGAATTCTTAATCTAATACAGAAGTCCAGGATAGGGCAGTGATAAAAGTATGGTAAAATTTACATTAAGATTATTTCAGAGGTAAAAGTCCATAGGATTTGGTCACATAATGATTAGATATACAGCAGAAAAACAGTCAAGTCAAAGAACTCAAACTGTCCAATACTGAATAAGTGGGGAAATTTTTTAATAATAATATTTAACTTTTATTTATTATTTTAGAGAGAGAAAGGGAGGGGGAGAAACCAATTTGTTGTCCCACTTACTTAGGCATTCACTGTTGAATCTTTTTTTTTTTAACCCACACCCTAGGACATGTTTATGGATTTTCACAGACTGAGGAAGTGGGGGAGGAGGAGAGAGAGAAACACTGATGTGAGAGACAGAAACATTGATGAGAGACAGAAACATCGGTCAGTTGCTTCCCATATGTACCCTGACTGGGGATGGAACCTGCAACCTTTCTGGTGTACAGGATGACGCCCCAACCAACTGAGCCTCACGGCCAGGACCACGGACTGATTCTTCTATGTGCCCCAAGTAGGAATGGAACCACAACCTTGGCGTATTGGGACAATGCTCCATCTAACTGAGCAAGCAAGTCAAGTCAATGGTTCCTTTTCTAACCTTGACATGCAACAAAGGAGAATGAGAAGACTGAGAAAAAGATGAATTGTTTAAATATGAGTTCGTAACACCCAGAGACTGTCCAAGGAATTAACTGAAAACAGAAATTGTGTGTTTAAAGGGAGAGCAGCAATACAGAAGTATTTTTGAAAGTTTACCAAATTAAACAAACAAACAAACAAACTGCGGTTATGGGGGAGAGTAAGAGCTCCGACAGGGAACAATATTAAGTGAGAAAAGGCCCCAGGACTGAACCCCAGAGAGTGTATGCATTTAACAGGTCAGTAAAAGAGCAAGAAAAGTTTGTCCGAGAAGCTGAGGGTAAAGTGTTTAGGGAGCTAGAGACAAAAAGTTTCAATAAAATGAAGCACTAACACAGCTACATGACAGAAGCCCAGCCAGATGAGGACTTTAAAAACAAACCCACCATATCTGGAGATTAACAAACAAGACAACAGTGTCATTCAGGAGAAGCATTTCAGAAAGATGAGGGGAAACCCTGAAGAAGGGGCATGGTAAAGTGGGGAGGCAGACTGGGCGCAAACCACAGCTCTTCAATCTATGAGCTGTGTACCTCCAAGCAAAGTGACTCACAGATCTCAAATCCCTATATGTAAAATAAAGATAATGTTATTATTGCTTATCATGGGTCCAGGGTAACTACAAAATGTTTCCAGCACAGTGGCTAGTACTAAGCAGCCCGAGTGTCATTATTTTACACACTCTGCTCATTTTTACATTCTCCTTCCCCATACCAAAAAGCACCTACCAATATAGCCTATGACAGAGAAGGCAGACTTACAATTTTTTTAAAAACGTAGTGCAGGAGAACAGGGGAAGGTAGAAGAGGGTAAAGGGAGAGTAAGTAGTGACAGAAGAACTGACTTTGGGTGGTAAACACAGTACAACATACAGACGATGTATGGTAGAATTGTACACTTGAAGCCTATATAATTTTATTTACCAATGTCACCCCAATAATTCAATAACATTTTTTAAATGTAGTACAGAGTGGTGAAAAACTTAAAACTTGGTTTTGTTTTTTGCCTAATAAAAGCCAACAGTTTGAAAGAGCTCCAACAGAACTAGAAATAAGACTGGAAATATCCTTGTGATGATCCCATGTGAGGAAAGGGGCCTTTTCAAACATTGCTGGTGACATTACAAATCAGAAGAGGGCGTGTCTGAAAGGAAACCTGGCAGCACCCGTCAGTGAAACGCACATGTCCTTTGACCCAACAAGTCTCCTGGACGTGTTGTGAAAATGTAACTATCGTGCCCAAAACACAGAAGACGGTTCTCTGCCGCACTGTCGGAAAACAAATGAAGGGCATGGGGTTCCCGAGAAAAAGGAGGGAGATGACCCCAGGAAGGGCTGGCGTCCAGGATGGGAGCTGAGCCCTAGGAGACAAAGGGGCTCGGAGCCTCTGAAAGCTGCAGGCACTGCCGTCTTCCAGGGGACTAGCCCCTGCGCTGGAGGGGCGGAACTGCTCCCGCCTAGGGATTGGGGGGGGGGGGTAATGCTACCGGATGGGGCCTGGCCCAGGGTAAAGTCTGCCTCAGGCCAGCCTGTGGTATGTGGGCTCTGGACTTTGTGTAGGAAAGATTTCACAGCAGTATAGGACCAAGATTTGATTCAGAAAAGTGATTTCCTTATGAGAAGACTTAACTGCCTCCAAGACAGTTTCCAATACTTACTATTCCACAGCTCCCTGGTCCTTTCATGGGGTGCACACCACCCAGAGGTCTGACTGCTGTTTTCTTACAAGTACTCACAGCACATTTACGGTCAAGATGGATACATGAGTAGACACGTTTCGCCTCCTTGCACAACCAGAGAAAATTACAACTAAACCTCAAAACATGTAACACCCAGAACTGTCAGAAAATAGAACTGTATGAAATCCCAACAACCACAGACTTAAAGAAGCCACATGCATCCCCACAACTAGGAGGGGCAGAGACATGGTGGTGGGCAGAACAGGCAGTCCCACACTCACATGTTGTGGGTAAAAATCAGGAGGGATACCTTGGGAGCTAGGGATCCCAGACCGCACAGCCCAGGGTTCTAGTGCCGGGAAGATAAATCCCCATAACTTCTGGCTATAAAAATTAGTAGGGGTTCGGGTGGTGGAAGAAACTGCCAGATTTTCAGGAGACTCCACTTAAAGGGCCTGCATGGACTCAGAACATATGCAAACCCACCCACACTGGGATTCAGCTCCAGGGCAACAGCTGGAAGGGTGCCAGTCACATATGGGGAGTGGGTGAAGTGACTGGAAATGGGTCAAATGCCAGGCAAACCTCTGGAAGCCACGCAGCAGCACTGTCCCCTCTCTGAGCCCTCCCTCACACAGTTACCTACAAAGGAGTTTCCATAAGGCTATCAGCTGATTTCTCATAAGAAACTACAGGCAAGGGACTGGCATGAACTATTCAGAGTGATGAAAAGCCAAGACCTACAACCCACACTACTTTATCCAGCAAAGCTACCATTTAGAATCGAAGGGCAGATAAAGTGCTTCCCAGACAAGGTAAAGCTAAAGGAGTCCACCATCACCAAACCATTATTACATGAAATGATAAAAGGACTTCTTTAAGAAAAAGATCAAAACTACAGACATTAAAATGGCAACAAATTCACAACTATCAACAACTGAATCTAAAGAAACAAACTAAGGAAACAACCAGAACAGGAACAGAATCATAGATATGAAGATCATTTGGAGCGTTATCAGCTGTGAGGGGCAAAGGGAGAACAAGGGGGCGGGGGGAAGGGAAGAAAAGTGCAGGGATTAAGAAGTATAATTGGTAGGTACAAAACAGACAAGAGGAAGTTAAGAACAGTATAGGAAATGGAGAGCCAAAGAACTCATATGCACGACTCATGGTCATGAACTAAGGGGGCAGATTGCTGGAGGCAAGAGGGTTACCAGGCAGAAGAGGGCAAGGGGGGAAAAAACTGAGAAAACTGTAATAGCACAATCAATAAAGTATATTTTTTAAAAAAGAAAACAAGTGAAATGTACATCATAGAGGTCTATTAAAGTAAAGTTGTAAATCATAAAACACAGCCATAACAGAAAGGGGAAATTATTCCTGTTTTGCTTCATGAGCTTCTCTTTCACTGAATTTCTCCCACAGTGAGCATTCATTACTATCGCAATTTTAAACACATTAAATCAAATCATTTTTCATTTAGTATACTGGTTTTTGCACATATTCAAATTTTTTGTGATCCAGTGTTTTCTCATGCAAGAAACATCTGTTCTTTTAATGTCAAAGTTTAGCACATATTAGATTCTCTCGCCTAAGTAACACAATCTCACCACACCTACTGATGCCTAAATTATTCACTGGCCACTGAACTGGCACTTTTCCACGGCCGCAGACACTCTGTTAATAACATCCAGGGTGCTGACTCCATTCACGGGAAAACGCTGAAGACTCAGAAGTAAATGGGCACAAGCATTCTGAAGTGCGTGAGGTCAGGACTGATGTCTGATCCACGGTATCACCGCATCCCATTCATCCATGACACCACAGGCACCTTTAAGACAAAGCTATATATACAGCACAAAGAAAAACACTAATAACTCTAAAATTACAGGCTTTTACTCAATGTAGGAAAAATCACAAAAGTCTTCCGTTTAACCTATGGGTAACTGTTTAAGTTATAAGCAATTCTAGAATACAGTCATTCAAACCTGATATAAAATTACAAATCAGCCCAGTTTATATGCCATTATCCATATCACATATTTCACATCTACAATCTACAGGATTATGTCGCTTGTTGACAGATCTTTTACAAATGTTTCCGACCTATGCCTGACTAATATTACTTAGCATTTCTATATTGTTGTCTTATAACCTAATATCACACCTAAAAGGCAAGAGGATCATAGGATACCAACTACAACCCATTAGTGTACAAACATACAGAGTTAAGTTGCCTCCTCACAAGTCATATACAGGGGTGGGCAAAAGAAGGTTTATAGTTGTTTGTATGGAAAAATACATAACGCAAGAATAAATATTAGTACACCTGAAACCTGTATAATTTTATCAACCAATGCCACCCCAATAAATTCAGTTTTTAAAAAAGGAAAAAAAGAGTAAATAATACAAGAATAAGAGTCAATCCTGTGTTTCACAAACTCACAGCTATAAATCTACTTTTGCCCACTTGTGTATTACTAAATCATTCAGTAATAGGATTAGGATTAAAACTCAGAATTCCTAGTCCTCTGGTTCTACCCCAATTCCATCCTATTATTCATGTTGCTGCTTCTTCATATTACTAAAATCATTTATTGAATCATAAGCACTGGTTTGTCATTATATAAAAAGAACTAAGTAAGAAATTATCTTAGAGGAATTAATAGGGAGAATAAACTATGAGCTCTTTAAAATATGGGAAATTATTATGTGGGAACCATTATTTTTCATTTCATCTCACAAGGATGGAGCAAAATAAGAAAGAAATTGGGAGGGAAAAAATTAGAAATTACAAGTGCCTTGGCATATACAAATTGTAGAATTTTAGAACTGAAAGGGTCTTAGATAACCTTTAAAAGATCTAACACTTAGAATATTCCAAAGCTGTTTTCAAATGGAGAGAATTTAGTACATGGCAAAGTAGTTGTATTTTCTCTCCTCTCCCTTTTTACAAGGAGTTTAGTCCCTCAGGTACTTAAGAGACCATGTCTAAAATACAGCTCCCTGGCCCTGGCTGGTGTGGCTCAGTGGATTGAGTGCCAGCAGCCTGTGAACCAAAGGGTCGCTGGTTTGATTTCCATTCCCAGTCAGGGCACATGCCTGGGTTGCAGGGGCCAGGTAGGAGGCAACCACACACTGATGTTTCTCTCCCATACACTCTCCCTCCCCTCCCCACCCGTCTGTCTAAAAATAAATAAATAAAATATATATTTTTTTAATTCTTTATTTTATTGATTATGCAACTACAGTTGGCCTATTTTCCCCCCTCACTCCCCACCACCCTGCCCATCCCCTCCCACCCTCATTCCCCCCTTTAGTTCATGTCCATGTGTCATAAATTCTCTAGTGTCTACATGTCCCATACTATTCCTACCCTCCCCCTATTTTCTACCTGTCTATGCTACTTATTCTCTATATCTTTTCCCCCTTCCTTCCTCCTCCTACTTCCCTGTTGCTAACCCTCCATTTGATGACTTTTTTTTTTTTACTGTTCATATTTTTAATCTTCTTTTTCTTAG